>WSYH01017364.1:0-12000 GCA_036426205.1 Ascaphus truei | reverse complement strand
TCAAGGTAATGCCTGTAGCAAAATTCATTTTGAAGACAGTTTTTCTATTTTTCTGCAGACATGAGAACCGCTGGAAGATTGCAGCTGAATAGTTTAGGGGGAGGAATCTTCCAATTCCATTTAAGAGACCTAGTCAATAAAAGATTTGATAAATCACATTTATATGTCCCCTATTACATATGAATAGAAATTGCACACTTAAAATAATAATGCTAGTTTAAGATCATATACAGCATTGTTTTTAGGAGTATCATGATTTCGGGTTTTGGAAGTCGAATTTAAAGAAACAGCAATTAAAGGTTTATTTATTTTGATTTTATAAGATAAATAATATGTGTGTGATTTTTAATTCCCTGCAAAAAAAGAAAGAAAAGGAAAAAATAGATGGTTTGTAAAATACTTTGAGGTGGATGGAATATTTGCCTTAAAATTGTTCAAATGGTTGTAGCATTTGACTCCCTTAAACTAATGCAATAATCCTTAAAGTGAAATTACCTTTTTTTAGATAATTTTTTTCCTCCCAGCCGGTACTCTGACATTGAATCTAATATTTCCTTCACCCGCTCCTTTGATGATGACATTAGAATTGTCACATCACCTCAATGTGATAACTGAAGTAACCCTTAAAAATATATTCAGAATTTCCCAATAATCTTAAAATGTGAATCGTTTTAGAAGATTCTAGAGAATTAGACACCTAATATGTATTACTTATGTTTCAAAGGTTATTGCTCTTGCTGGTGCACTGTGGTGGGACATTCTGCATCATAACAAGATATGTAGTGTTATCAGTGGGAGCAAAGAAGTTTGCTATACAGTATATGTGTGTCAATTTTTAGAAATCTGTCCTAGCACTTTTAATTATGCCAAAACTAAATCATGAAAATCGACAAAATGCCTAAAATATGGTTTTCAATTAGTACAGACCTGAAACATATCCTTCAATTAATGGCACAACATGTTTTTTGAATCAGATTTAAAACTATACTTCAGGTGTGCTACTAAATGTTCATGTCTGTGAGAGGGCAGCTTTGTCGGTATGGTCAGAAAAGAGCTTACACACTACTTGCTTGCAATGAACAGTCCTTTATTTTCCTTACCAGGGAAGCAGAATGTACGTAGTTGCACAGAGAATAAAGCAATGAAAGTAAACAGCATAAGTCTGCAACAAAAACAATAGTCCTTAGTCCCAGGTACACCAAAGGGATTTCAGGCTCTCCCCTCAGCCAGGCTCTCTACAACCTGTTTCCTCACAGATTGAGAGCAAAATGACAGCCTGAAAGAAATTTGATGTCTGTCTTTTAAACCTCCCCTTTCCAATCAGCTAGCATACCTACAGATGCAGCCACCAGTATCCGATCACTTGCCTGGGTAAAAACTAAGGCATCTCACAATAAATGGTGCAAGAAAAGGTAAGCGCAAACCCTATAATATATCAACAAATAAATCACAAAAAAATGATATCACCAAGAGGAGATGCAACAGGAGGAGTACACAGAGCGCAAGAACTCCTCTCGTGGGTAAATGGAAGTTCACAGGAATCAGATCAACATGTATTAAAAGAAAAGAGAAAAGATCATGGTACAATACAGTTTAATTAACAAAACAATAATTTGAGCAGTGAGCTCCAGTACACTCACATGCTCCACAATCATTAAAAGCAGTTTAACCAACTCAGGGTTTGGAGCGACGCCCGCAATACAGCAAACACAGCTCACACGAATCCTCTGGGTAGGGACAGTCTCCTCCGCATCAAAACAGCATCTGATGTCACAAGACTTCCTCAGCTTTCCTCCAATGGTAAGGGGGGAGTAGCAGGATACAGAGTCAGCGTCACCATTGAGATCTTTACAGTGGGAGAACAGCTGGTTTGCAGAAAGCAGCAAGAGGCTCCACATGGCTCCACACAGCTCACGGGTCACTGCGCAATTGAAATTAACCCTACGCGTTTCATCCGGGTATTCCGCATTCTTCAGATGTGAATGGATACAGACTCATCACAAGACATTAAATAGTCCCCAAAAGGGGAGGGGAAAGGGCGGGTGCAACACATCATAGCACAAGCCATGCCCACAATGCAGAGATGTACACATACAGATAGCAGCCAATGTTAAATGGACACAAATAATGTATAATGGTACAAATACACAAAATGTATATAATAAAAAATATATCCATAAAATTTATATAATAAAAATATGTATACGCAAATAGACAATTAATACAATAAGGATCCAGATAGGACCTAAGTGGAGACAAAAAGGAAAATCAGCGCAATTAGTATAATAAAAATGTCATACAATAAAAATCAACGTATAAACGTATAAAAATAACGTATATTAAAAGTTGATATAAAAAGGATGTCAATCTATGTGCCCATAACAAGTATAGAAACACACATATGAACATCAATGTAAAAAGGAAACCAGATCAATATCGATGTTAAGACCTCTTGGCTTAAGTGTACGTAATTTATGTATCCAGAAGGTTTCTTTTTGGGAAATCTCCTGGATACGGTTACCTCCTCTCCAATGTGGAGTGACCAAATCAATGCCTAAATAACTCAGACCCTCAGGGTTTGAGCCATGGAACTTTTTAAAATGTAAAGGAACACTGTGATTTTCCAAACCTTTCAAAATGTTCCTTATATGCTCCAGGACTCTCACCCAGAGAGGTCTGGTTGTGCGGCCCACATATTGCAGGCCGCATGGGCATTGTAATAAGTAAACCACGAATGTACTTTTACAGTTAATAAAGTGGTCAATAACATGTACTTCTTTGGTCACATGGGAGGTAAAATTATTGGTTTTAGTCAGGCAGAATTTGCAAGCCTTACAGCTTGTACACTTAAAAAAAGCCCTTAGGTTTTTGGCTTAGCCATGTGTCCCCCATCGACAGAGGTCTGAGCATACTGGGAGCAATTCTATCCTTAATATTACGAGCCTTGGTATAGACAACCTGTGCCCTATCAGGTAAAAAATCTTTAAGGAATTGACCGCCCTTTAAAATATGCCAGTGTTTGTTTAAAATTTGTTTAATTTTAAAATGTTCATTATTAAATTGGGTGATGAAGGGAATAAAATTGGACTTCATCTCTTCTCGAGGAGTAGGTTTTAAAAGTAGACTTCTATCGCTTTCTCTCACTTTTTTTATAACAGTATTTAAATCAGTGGATATATAAACCTTCTCAAGAAATCTTTGTTCCAACATAGCAGACTGTTCCTCAAACACCCCAATATCAGAACAGTTCTTGCCTATTCACATGAACTGGCCTGAATGGACATTTGAAGTCCAATTTGGATGGTGACAAATCTTTCTACTAATATAGGAATTACAATCGACCGATTTAAAATGGGTTTTACTTAAGACCTTCATATTCTCTACATAAAGGACAAGGTCAAGAAAGGCAATGCTAGATCGGTCGAATTGATGGGTAAATTTAAGATTCATATTATTCTCATTCAGGTAAGTTATAAAATCTTCCATCAGCGTACTTGAGCCATCCCATATGAAAACGATATAGTCTATATATCGTTTCCATGACACCAGGTTCATGCCAAATGGGTTGGAGTGGAAGATAAAATCCTCCTCCCACACACCCATAAATAAATTAGCATAACTTGGTCCCATGGCAGCACCCCTGGTTTGTAAATAAAATGTATTATCGAAAGATAAATAATTATTATTTAAGATAAACTCTATACCTTCTATAATAAAATCAGTTTGGTCTTTTATGAATTTATTGGACTGTTCTAAAATTCTTTTGACGGCACTACATCCCTGAGAGTGATCTATTATGGTGTACAGCGAAGTAACATCAACAGTACACCAAATATAACTCTCCTTCCACTCTATATTTTCAAAAATGTTAATTACCTCAGTAGAGTCTCTCAAAAATGAAGGTAATGTTTTAACAAAATCCTTAAGAAAAACATCTATATACTGAGACAAATTAGAGGTAAGGGAGTTGATCCCAGAAATGATTGGACGACCCGGAGGTCTGTCCTTATTTTTGTGCACTTTAGGTAAAAAATAAAAAATAGGGATCTTAGGAAATCTGTGATACAAAAAATTAAATTCACTATCGCTCAAAATCCCAATATTTTTACCCTTATTTAATAGAACGTCCAAATCGGCCAAAAGGATTTGGTCGGGTCGGAGGATAAAATGGTGTATGTACTTTGATCACCAAGAATTCTAAGTGATTCCTCTAAATAGTAGTCCCTACTCATGACTACTGTACCACCTCCTTTATCTGCCGCTTTTACCACCAAACCTTTATCATTAGCTAGTTTATTAAGAGCAAAAATTTATTTAGGTGTAATATTACTCTTACTTTTAGAGTGATTAGCTAAATCCTCAAAATCATTAATAATGAGGTTGTAGAAGGTATCTACGAAATTACCCTTATCAAATTGTGGAAAAAAAGTAGATTGGTTTATAAGTTGTGTATGACAAAAATCAGATGTAACATCTTTAACAGAAGGTGCGATTACTTCAAAAATTTTAGGCAAATCAAATTGCCTTTTTAAAAAATGCCTTTTTAATGTAAGCTTCCTCAAGTATTTATTTGCGTCAATGAACAATTTAAAAAAATCTGGTTTAGCAGATGGCGCAAACTTTAAACCTCTAGAGAGTATTTGTAGATCTAGTTCAGTTAAAATAGTGTTACTAATGTTAAAATTCCTGATGTATCTACTACTTTGCTTTTTTCTTTAATATGTCTTCCTCCTCTGGTTCCCCTCCTATACTTTCCTCTCTGGTTCTCTTTCCCTGAGGAGTCTGAGGATTTTTCTCCTCCAGGGTTATGAACCGATTCTTGTGCTCCCAATCTTTCAGAGCCTTCCTCCATGGTTCCCTAAAATGGCTTTTGAAGCAAAAAGTGGCACTTTGTGCTCATTTGCATGTCATTTCCCAGAATCCCTTGCTGCAGTGGAAGTGCTGTGTGCTGGGTGATAATGGTGAAAGGCGGGTTGCAGACCTGACTAAGACATGCAAATGAGCATACAGTATATTTACATTTGCTATATGCTTTGCTGTGAAGGGTTTTTGTCACTTTTTTTACTCACCATAACTTAACTCAGTATGGTAAACCCCATCCTTTCGTTTCATTGCATAGCCAGTTAACCAACCCTACACCGATGAGACCCATTAAGGTCGAAACAGCTGTCTGTGGGTGGTTTTCTGGGTATGCACCTTAACCCTGGCTGTGCTCAAAGCTGTGACCATGCAGCAAGCTTAAGCCTATAGGGAACCATGTATAACATGGTTTTTGAAGCAAAAAGTGGCACGTGTGCTCATTTGCATGTCATTCCCAGAATCCCTTGCTGCAGTGGAAGTTCTGTGTGCTGGGTGATAATGGTGAAAGGTGGGGTTGCAGACCTGCCTTAGACATGCAAATGAGCATACAGTATATTTACATTTGCTATATGCTTTGCTGTGGAGGGTTTTTGTCACTTTTTTTACTCACCATAACTTAACTCAGTGTGTGTGCGTGCGTGCGTGCGTGTGTGTAAGGAGTGCTATTGAGCATTGTGGAGGCATAAAACAAAGATACAAAAAGCCCAATGCCACTTCCAATATGACAAAAATACACAGTCAAATACTTATTATCTTGAAAAAGGGTCATATGGTAGTGCTAGGACCTGTGAGCATGGTCTGCCTTGATGTCTCACAGGCTTACAACGCTTTGTCCAAAGGGTTCAAGGAACTGACCCTTTTTCAAGAGAATATATAATAGTGTTGCTATGTATTTTAGTCATATTGTGAGTGGCATCGTGTTTTTTTTTTTTTATTCATATGTAGCATTGGTGCCCCTAGACCACCAGAGACCCCCCTCCTTTGTGTCAGCACGGTCGCGGGTGCCGTCGGAGGCAGCGACGGACCCGCGGGCTGTTCACAAAGGTGGGGGCCAGTACAGGGAGCGCTCGGCATCCCTGGAGCTCCGGCGGCACAATGCGAAGGTGGGGGCCAGTGCAGGGAGCACTGAGAGTCCCGGCGGTGTACCCGGTTAGCGGGGGCTGCCATTGCTGCTACTCGCGCATGCGCAGTGATCGCCCATGCGCAGAAAGAACCCCAAAGCCCCAGAGAGGTCGCGCATGCGCAGGACAGAGCCTAGAGAGTCGCGCGAGGGCAGGGACTGTTCAAGAGAGGTTGCGGCGGCCATTAGGGGTTAGCGCAGGCGCAGGAAAGGCGCGCACGCGGCCCCAATGTATTTGCAGCCTCCACGGGACTACAACTCCCATGAGGCTTAGGGGCAAGCACATCAGGTGCCTCCGTGTGGCCAATAAGGGCCAAGGATTTCCAGAGGGAGAAATAAGATACATTTCGCGCGCTGAGAACGGCAGTTGGAGCTGGGGATCGGTGAGGGAAGGAAGGGTGCAGAGAGCATGTGCAGCTCCTGCATCGAGTAAGGTCCCCCACATCCCAAGTAAGGCCCCAACTCCCCACCAGGTTAGTGGGTAAGTGCTGAGGGACGGCCCCAGATAGGGACGCTGCCCTTAGTGCGTGTGTGTGTGCTGCCATTGTCAGGATCACGGCTGGCAGTGCTGTGAGGCCTGACAAGAAGGCATAGTGCTAGTGTGCAGCAAGTTGCTGTACGCGTTCCGAAGGTTGCAGTGCGTAGCTGCTAGTGTTAGTGTTCAGTGAGAGTCAGGACTGGGACGAGTTAGGGGAGTGGGGCAGGTTATTACCCCGCAGGCCCTGGGAGTTTCCCCCAAGTCACCTCAGGTTGCGGTACATCAGGGACAGGCCCTAGGCTAGGGTTCCTGTCACTCTACTGCCCCTTAGCGAGATAGGGATATAGCGGCGGTTGCTGTTCCCGTGATTCGGTTGCTGTTGCCGTGAGGGGTTGCTGTTCCCGTGAAGCGGTTGGACCTAGTGTTGGGGTCCTGGAGAATATTACCTGGATAGGATCAGACGGATGCATCGCACGTCTGACCCTTTGAGAAGATTGTTGCGGACCCGAGCATCGGAGTGCTCGGAAGGTATTCAATATATATGTGCACCAACAGGCCTAGTAGTTCTTAGTGACTGCGCAGTCACCCACGTTCTCTACTAGAGTGCGGGACATTGGGTGGGGATTCTCGGGACACTGGGGGGGATGACCTAGTGTTGGGGAAGCGTCCTGCGCGACACAGTAAGTGTCTCCTCTATAGAGGGACACAGGTTATGATGATATTGCCGTGATCTGTTTTCTTGCATGTTCAGTAAAGTCCCTAGTTAATATATATATCTGTGTGAGTATCGATTATTGTGATTGTCCTGCGAGGAACCACTCCCCCTCTGGTGGGAGCCATCGCAGGTGGAGGCGCTGCATCGTTGGAAGTAAGTACCCCTAGTATAAATGCACCAGGTTCCCCGTGGCGGAAGCTCAGCCCTCCTGTGAGCCAACAGGTATAGCACCACACTGAGAAGTAGTCAGATACACCTACACACCCCAATCTCACTTAAGGGGGGGGGGGAAAGAGGGCTACACATATGTATGTGCTATATTATAGGTATGTTAGTAGAAGATGTACTGTACTTTTTGGGACACGTTCATATTATGATGGCAAGTCCATTGTGTACAATAGCCATACATAAAATGCTGCCCATATGAAAAGGAGCATTGTTGACATGTTTAAAATAATAAAGATTGTATATTTAAATCATATACACACATAACTAACAATATTTTCATGTTGTCTTTTTACAGACAGTGTAGCAACAGCTCCAGGTGAGATAATAAATGTATATTCACATGCACATTCTGTAATGACAACCTAAGCGCTGAAAAGGTTGCATACAGTACTTTTTTTTCTGTTGCGTTTAGTCATTTGGTTTTCTAATGAACCATCGTAGGTCTTCCTAAAATGTAATGACCCTGGGTCCCAAATTATTCCTTTTATACATGGACAATAACGTGTGTGTGTTATATTTATGAACGTATTGCCATTCATTTAGTTTCTCTATTTAGTGTTTGCAATGTTGAACAATAAATGTCCAACTGCATTCAAAGTAGATGTGTGTACACTATAATGTACTGTCAATAGGCCGGATGAAGTTCTACTAGTGTTTAACAAATTGGATAACAAGAAATGTGTGTTTGGCTAGGGTCATTATTAACAGTGGTGATCCAAAGAAAATCAAAAAGAATCCCCTCTACTATAGCACTCAATGCTGGATAGAAATGGGTGGATAACAGTGATCCTACAGATAATTACTGTTAGGTCTATTGACCCTTTGGGAACCAAAAGATCAAAAAATAAAAAAGTTTTATTGGTTCAAATACTCGTTAAAAACACACATATAAATTCATCCAAACGTTAAAAAAAAACCATATTGAAGTGGCTCTGAACAGACAGCTTTCACTAGGAGGTATGTCTATATATCATGGAATCAGGAACCTGCTGTCTGTAAACATCTATTCCAATTTAAAACACAATGTTAACTGGAACAGTGGTATAATCCTGGCAAAAAAACGTATTTTCTTTATAGAGTATAAGGTATCCAAATATACTTGTATTTACTTGTCACTACTAGGTATGTAAATTGTAGCATAGTAGGTTATTTCTGCAGTAAATGGTTGCAGGTCAGCATTGCCTAAATGTGTATACAGCAGGAAACACCTACTGTTGCAGCCGCCTTTATTCTCCCACTTACCCGGCTAAATGCGGGGAGTTTCTCCGTTTTTATCGGAGATTCCCACGCGGCGGCCGCATCATCAGATAAGCGCTAATGGCGCTTATCATTAAAAGCGCCCACGGCGCGGGAAACCTTAGGAAAAAAAGTCACGCGCCGCCGCGTTTTTAAAAATCCCGCGGTGGCGGCCGCAGGAGGATAAAGACGGCTGCCACTGTAGATCTCAATGCTCATTTGATCAGTACTAATATATCAGAGGCAGAGACAAGCAAAAGACAAAGACCAAAACCGAAGAGTTTGAATCACAGCTTGATCATGGCGGATCAAAATCAACACGGAAACTCCGTGATAGACACAAACCTGACACTTTCGGTGCACAGGATTACAAGACGTCGCCACTTGGCTAGGGCCAGTCAGCACTGTAGCACGTGCGGCATGTGAGTTTGGCGGGGCGTGGCCATGACTTCCCGCGCCTGGTTCAGCCTCTGTGTGAACCGCTGGCGGGGGTGTTGCCACTACTCCATCGCAAGTTAAACAAAATGGGTATACAGCTCGGTTGCGCGCGAATGTGCCTACTGTACACAATAACATTGAAGGGCGGTACTTGTACGCACAGCTCGGCGTGCGCTGTAAAACACACTGGGGCCACAGCATAGGTTTCACGTGTGATTTTAAAGTCTATTATTCCAAATTTTGATAAATGTTCAACATTTTTTTAAATAAATATAATGTTCAGGTTAGGTCAGGTGAATAGCATTTGCACATAGAAAATAACAATAAAGATTAACATGAATGTTAAGTAGATGATACAATGCATAACAATATGTTGGCTGCACAAATAAAAACAGTAGCACATAAGTAGTTGCTCATGATGTGAATTAAAAAGTATATATGTTTATGTTATAATTGTGGATGAGGAAAAAAGGAATGTGTATTTAATAGGCGCCTGCTGGTAAAAAGGATATATAAACCAAACCAGTTGGAAGGCCAGGGATTGGCTCCAGACGATAAAGATGTGCTTAGAAAAAGAAAAAACACAATACATAGCGTAATACTGTATGATGAATGGACAAACAACATATAATACAAACAACATATATGACAAATATCTATCAGCTACCTGTTCTGTTTTTTCTTTATAATTGTGGATGAGGAAACAGACTCTGATGTATCAACCCAAATTCTGGACGATTTGCCAAATGAGGAGGAGACCCAACAGCTTCAACGTGTGGAGGAGCCCCAGGTTGCCGAGGCACTCCGTGAACTAGATGTGCCTGACCCCGATGATACTATACCCCAACTGTTTGTTGAGGGTTACAATCGGGAACTGGATATAACAGATCCTGAAATAGAAGATGAGGACAGTGAACCTCTACGGCCAGGCCAAGGTGATAATATGTGTGCAGCTGAATTGGCATCATTAAAATCAGCAGAGCAACATTTTTCAGAAATCAACAGGCTGTGGCAGCCAACCAGCAGCAAACCAATCGGACAATTTGTGAAGAATTACTAAACATGTGAGGCATGTTCACCCAACAACTGGACACTCTAAAGGCTATTTCTAATAGTTTAACTATTATAGCACAATGTATGGCACAGCACATGCTGCAGCCAATGCCACAGCCAATGCCACAGCCAATGCCACAGCCAATGCCACAGCCAATGCCACAGCCATATCCAATGTTCAAAGCCCTGGCACAGGCCCTGGGACTGGCACAGCCAATGCAACTGCCATATCTACATGGAATGAGAATGCAAATACAACAGCCATTTGTCCACCCAGACACTGTGCCAATGCCACAGCAGCCATATGTCCACCCAGAAGCCGTGCCAATGCCACAGCATCCATATGTCCACCCAGAAGCCATGCCAATGCCACAGCAGCCATATGTACAGCACCGACATTGTTTATTGCACTAAATCACGACGGCACGCCGAGATCTACCCCAGCTGCCGCCAGTAACAACCGCGCGCCGCCGCGTTTCCCCCACGCACCCCCCCCTCCACTTCGCGCGCAATTTACCTCCCTTCCCGACCCCGTACCCGGCTCCTGCTCTGCCCCTCTGCTTCCCCGCACCCCCGCTTACCTTCATTTGATCTCCAGGGGTGTCGGGGAAGCCAGGGGAAGCCGGGGAAGACGGGGAAGCCGGGCGTGCATGTTACTGTGACGTCACAGTGCGCCGCCACGCGCCGCGGCTACCCGCTTCCCAGCCGCATGGAGCCGGCGGCTTTTGCTTCAATAAGCAATGTCGCCACTGTACACCCAGAAGCCGTGCCAATGCCACAGCAGCCATATGTCCACCCAGAAGCTGTGCCAATGCCAAAGCACCCATATGTCCACCCAGAAGCTGTGCCAATGCCACATCAGCCATATGTCCACCCAGAAGCCGTACCAATGCCACAGCAGCCATATGTACAACCAGAAGTACAACCAACCTGCCCCACCAATGGCAGGTGTAGCAGAAATCGGTGACACACAAAGAACCACACCTACCCAGAAAATGCCAGCAGACCAAGGCGTAGCACACAGTGTTCACAACAAAGTTGAGGAAAAAATAGTCATTCATATTTCTTATAAAATGTCTCATTACATATTCCTTGTGACCATACGATATTTCAACATGCTGTCCTCATAAATTATACACTAACTGTATACAAAATAACTATGATTACCTCTTTTGTGGTTAGTTCCAAGTTTCTTACAAATACCTATAAGGGACTGCATGGTATGATATGTGTAATGAGAACAAAGAATAATTAATATCTCATGATTTCAGCATGTCCTGATTATGTCTAGTGTATATACAAATATGAGTTGTGCATTTAGTTTTATATAGTTCATGTATGACTGATATCTTTGAAGTGTATACACAGTGAAGTCTTCAATGATCCCTATTTTACACATTTAAGATAAACTATCTTTAAAATTCAATAATGCTAAAGACACACACTTAATGTCAAATAATTAAATGACCATTATATAATATTTCATGGGCACATATGTGACATAAACAGCACAGCGATTCTCATGTCTACGCTAATTATGTTGACATGTGCAAGATGTAATTATTCTGAACACACAGATAAACATAAAAATTAATGATGAACATTTTCCATTTTTACAAATACAATAATATTAGGCACAAATGTTATCTAGGAGTTTGTGTAAAAGAAATGTGAATCTGGAAGAGACAATTAGGCAGAAGCCTGAACACCTGTATGTGGGAGAAGATTTCATGGACACTTATTCCTTTGTGTAACGACCTTGGACCGCGTTGAACACATTACTAACAATTTGATACTTTTGTACAGAACATTATTTGAAAGTAAGACTTAGCGTTATTTTACACCATTCCATGAGAACACTAGCCATTAGTA
>WSYH01017363.1:0-12000 GCA_036426205.1 Ascaphus truei | reverse complement strand
TGGCCGTCGTCCCTCTCATCACTCCATCTTCTCAATGTGTCTAAAAATCTTCTATCGTCAAGTCTGCTCGAAATCCCGTCCCGTTGCAAAAGATCCATTCAGTGAATCTCTGGGGGCCACCGCCGCCCTGGTCGATCGACGGTTTCCCGAAATGAGGAGTCTCTCACTCCCTTCGCCCTCAATTCTCACTCATGAACTTCGTTCGCTCCGACCGTCATCTCTTGTCCTCAGGGCTAATGGGTGTTCTCCCTCCATTATTCCCTTTCCTGTTCCTCTCTCCCCCCTGTCACTCAGTGGTGGGGGGATGCTACTCTAGTTACATTACTCCTTGTATCTCACTGCCGTGCTGTCACGTCCCCCGCATTTTCCTTACTATTTCTTATTCTCAGGGTTCAATCATCTGTGGCGAGGAGCGTCGCTGCTACTCGCATCCTCAGGGGGTGTCGTCTCGTGGCATCTCCCCGCGTCTCCCCCGTCGTGTCTCTCGTCTTTTCTCTTCAATCTCGGTTCTTCTGCCTAACCCGCCCTCTCTCTCCCCCCCATTCTCTGTCTGTCTCCCTCCTCTCCCTCTCTCTCTCTCGCCTCTCCCCCCCTCTCTTCTTTCTCTCCTCTCTCTCCCCCCCTTCCTGTCCTCTCTCTCTCCCCTCCCCCATTCTCTTCTCTCTCCTCCCCTTCCCCCTTCGTCTTTCGTCTCTCCTCTCTCTCCCCTCCATCTTCTCTCTCCCCCCATCTCTTTGTCTTTCTCCCATTCTGTGAACCCCCCATTCTCTCTCTCCTCTCCCCCCATTCTCCTCGTCGTCTCTCCTCCTTCTTCACCCCCATGCTCTCTTTCCCCATTCTGGTCCCCACTTCCCTCCCGCCCCTTCCCCATTCCCTCGCTTCTCGTCCCAATTCTCTCCTAATCTCTTCCGTCCTCTCAGTCCGGGGACCTCCGTCTCTCTCTCACCGGGCTGCGACGCCGTCCCGCATGCGCCCCCCCTGTCTCTCAGCTTCTCGTCATACATTCTTCCCCCGTCGACTTCTGCTGGTCTGAGAGGGATGCCCTGCGGCCGAAAATTTTCTCTTGTCGACTTCCCCCGACGCTCTTCTCGGACGGCACTTGTGTCTGGTCATTGTCCCCGATCCCCCCCCGCTACGGCGTTGTTACAACTCCCCTCCGCCGCTCTCTCACTCAGTCGATTGCCCGCCGTCCTCCTTCACTCATTCTCGTATCAAAAACTTCGCGGGATCCCACTCCTCCGCGCGCCGTTGTTCTGGCTAGGTTGGTATGTATAGGGCGGAGAGATTCTTTCATCTCTCTTTTATCCCCCGCCATTTTCTCACATGCGGGTCGGCACCTCTACCTTCCCCCCTTCCTCTCGCAAGAGTCCTCGGGAGCTCCCCGCCCGTGTCTGCGAGGAGCCCAGATGGACTCAGGGTTTCGTATCTTCCTGTCCACGCCGGAGCTTGAGCCAGACGGTTCTCAACTTCTTTCGCTCGAGATCTGTAGCGGTGCTAATCGACAAGAAATCTAGTTTAGCTCACACACCTACGCCCGTTCCTTGTCAGTTTCTCAATCACCCTCTCCCATGCGCTCGACAGGGACGCCGCATCAGTGCAACTTTCTCCCTAGCTCCCTCTCTAGCCGCGCATTCTCATTCGATCGCGCCTCGCCCAGTATCCTCTTGTCTTTCTGCCTTTCTCGTCGGGAGTCTGTCGGCGGTTTGGCACTTAAACTGTAACCTCAGCTCACCTTCGTGTTTGCATCTCTGACGCAGCGAGGGCGATAAGCGCACTTCAGCCTCGGGTCAGGTCGGGTACGTGGACTGTGTCAACGTCTGGTTTGTCTCTTTTGCTCGTGCCTCTGCTCGCGGTCTACCAATGATTTGTGTCACGCCCTTTCCGTTTCCTCTTTTCTCTCCATACGTGTTCGGTCGAGAATTTCGTTTCGTGGACGGTGGGCCTTCCGTTCCCCCCGTCCTCCAGCTCAGGCTTAGCAATATCTCTGTAGGGATGTCTGCTCGGTGTCGCGGCGTGGAACCCACTTCTTTTAATTTTTTCACTCAGTCTTCGAATTCTTGGCCCCCTACGCCACGAGGCTGAACCGTACCGGCTCTGCCGCATGAAAGATACCGGACCGGAATCTCTCTCGCGTACCCCACGATGACGGCCATATGTTAGGTGCTCCCGAGGGATACCGTATGTCGATCACCCCTGCTGTGCCCTCTCCCGATTCTTTGCTTCTCTCCCCCACACTGTCTCTCCCCATGCTTGCCTGTGTGTCTCTCTCTCTGCCTCTCCTCATGCTGTGCCTGTGTGTGTCTCTCTCTCTGCCTCTCCTCATGCTGTGCCTGTGTGTCTCTCTCTCTGCCTCTCCTCATGCTGTCAGTCCCCCCCCCCATGCTGTGCCTGTGTGTCTCTCTCTCTCTCTGCCTCTCCTCATGCTATCCCTCTCTCTGTGTCTCTTCCCCCCCCCCCATTGTGTGAGTGTGTGTCTGTGTCCCCCATTCTGGACCATACCTGCATGGGTGAGGGAAGCCATCTTGAGCCCTGGCAGCAGACACCGGAAGTTCTCACTGACACTTCTGGGTCTCACTGCTGGGCTCCGAAGCTTAGTCCCGGCCCCTGCTCTCCTCCATGCATTGTCTGCTCTCTGCTGCCCCCCCCCTGCTCTGGTGGTCAAAAGCGGAACAGCCACAAAAAAAACGGAACATTTTACAGCATGCAGGGCAGCCGGGCAGAGACTAAAAAACCGGGACAGAGGTTAAAAAACCGGGACAGAGGTTAAAAAAACGGGACTGTCCCGGCTAAACCGGGACACCTGGTCACCCTATCTGAGTCCAGTTAGTGACATCAGAGCTGTGACAGTTCCTGAAGTATATAAGGCACAGCACTGCCCAAAGTTGTTGTTGGTTGAAGAGAGTTAATGGAAGGAGTCTGTGCTGAGACATGGGAGATAAAGGGCCCACTAGTGCAGTAACTAGTGGCCCATTTCTATATAAAGTAGCGTCAAGCCTGACAAGGCCACACTGTGTCCAGGGACCTGGCACAGGGGTGATCTCCCTGCGGGGAGAGGGGATCCCACTCCATTGGGAGGGCGTACCTTTTCAAGGGACAGTACGGCGAGATGTGCGGCTGAGCTGATCGCTGCAAGGGGGCAGTTTGCTACATCAACAATAAAGATGCCCTGTTCAAAGACAACCCCACTGTGTGAGTGTGAAATTACTCTCCAGTGGAAGTCCCCACCAAGAAGGAGTTCCTCATCAGGACCATCTCCCTGCGGACGCATAGATCCTGATGAGGTGGAGGCGCTGCACATGATATAGGTAGGACTCGCACCCACTACCTCAGCTGCCTGTCTGGTGTGACAATCCCCTAATACCATCATGCGGGAGACTCAGGAGTCCTGTTACCTACAGGTGCACCACCAGACACGACCATGTAATGGGGGCTGGTTAGACCACACAGGCCAATATGAGATTGGGTGGGTCAGGCTAGAGGGAATACCCGTTACATCTACAAACAACAGAAATACTGCACCTGCAAATATAGTTACAGACTTTTATTTTAAATTGGAAGACAGTTTGGGTGAAATCAGGGGGCTTTATTAATTATGAATAAACAAAATAAAGAGCTTTGTACGTGTTAACAAATTACCATGTGGGATTAAAGCATTTTAAAAATGGACGTAACCAACCTCAGTACCACATAAAAACCTAGGTTCACACCACAGCTTCCACATAACATCTCGGTACAACACTGGGTATTATTAAACTTGATATATTTGTTTAATTCCACACCAATCACTGCCCTATGATGTTACAATCTAAGTTGAGCGCCTCAAGTGGAGTGTCATGGAATAAGTATGGTTGGAGCGACACTAATAATGCTTATGGTCACTTATTTACCATGTATTCATTGTAACTGGTTTCCATGATCTGTGCTAGGAAGGACCATGCATGCACATATCTGTGAGAGCAGAGAGAGCCCTGTTCCTGTTCTCTTGCAAACAATGATTGAAGTTTAAGACTTTCAGCTAATTAGAACAGACGGGAGGTTGATTACATGCTTGTGGCATGCGCAAACCTATTTGTCATATGTTGGCAGGTCTGTTTCTCAAACATGTCTGAAACTTTCCATTTAAACACAACAATACTGACTTCATAGTGTGAGATTACTAAAGTCTGATGCTACACAGGACAAAAAAGGCCTATTCTCGCCAGGATTGCAATATCACCAGCTTTAACAAGCTTTTATATTCCAAGCACTTATTGTATTATAATAACCAGCTGTACTCTATTGAAACTTTTTGTAAAGTGTTGAGTACATTGATGGATATGGATGGATACATACTGTATACACAGAAGTAAACATACAACATGGGTGTGACATATATGTTAAAGAATAACTAATTTCTGGAAGGCCTCCGCGGACAGAGTTATATAGTTTACCTAAAACAGTAGGCACACCTCACACACTTACTAAAGCAAATACTAGCGAGTACAAGTATCATAATCAATATAAAATATATACTTAACCTAAACCAATGGTTCGAGGAGGACATAGCATAATGTCCAAAAATGGTAATATTATTACGCACACCACAATCCAACGTTTCGATTCTCTAGGAGGGAACCTTCATCACTTCACATTGGATTGTTATGTTTTATAATTTAGCATTTTTGGACACTGACCACAATGTGCGAAGTCCTCTACTTCCAGCCATTGGTCCGGGTGATATATAGATAGATAGGTCCGGAAATAATTGGACACTGACACAATTTTCATAATTTTAGCTCTGTAAGCCACCACAATGGATTTGAAATGAAACAACTGAGATACAATAGAAGTGCAGACTTTCAGCTTTAATTCAAGGGGTTGAACAAAAATATCGTATGAAACGTTTTGGAATTGCAACAATTTCCATACACAGTCCCCTTATTTCAGGGGCTCAAATGTAATTGGACAAATTAACACAATCATAAATAAAATGTTCATTTTTAATACTTTGTCGAGAATCCTTTGCAGGCAATGACTGCTTGAAGTCTGGAACGCATGGACATCACCAAACGCTGGGTTTCCTCCTTTGTGATGCTTTGCCAGGCCTTTACTGCAGCTGTCTTCAGTTGTTGTTTGTTCGTGGGTCTTTCTGCCTTAAGTTTTGTCTTCAGCAAGTGAAATGCATGCTTGATCGGGTTGAGATCAGGTGATTGACTCGGCCATTGCAGAATATTCCACTTCTTTGCCTTAAAAAACTCCTGGGTTGCTTTTGCAGTATGTTTTGGGTTATTGTCCATCTGTAAAGTGAAGCGTCGTCCAATAAACTTCGCTGAATTTGGCTGAATCTGAGCAGACAATATATCCCTATACACTTCAGAATTAATCTGGCTGCTTCTGTCTTCTGTCACATCATCAATAAACACTAGTGACCCAGTGCCATTGTAAGCCATGCATGCCCATGTCATTACACTGCCTCCACCGTGTTTTATAGTTGATGTGGTATGCTTCGGATCATGAGCCGTTCCAAGCCTTCTCCATACTTTTTCTTCCCATCATTCTGGTACAAGTTGATCTTAGTTTCACCTGTCCAAAGAATGCTGTTCCAGAACTGGGCTGGCTTTTTTAGATAATGTTTGGCAATGTCTAATCTGGCCTTTCTATTCTTGAGGCTTATGAATGGTTTGCACCTTGTGGTGAACCCTCTGTATTTGCTCTCGTGAAGTCTTCTCTTTATGGTAGATTTGGATAATGATATGCCTACCTCCTGGAGAGTGTTCTTCACTTGGCTGGATGTTGTGAAGGAGTTTTTCTTTACCATGGAAAGGATCCTACGATCATCCACCACTATTGTCTTTCGTGGATGTCCAGGCCTTTTTGTGTTGCAGAGCCCACCAGGGCGTTCTTTTTTTCCCTCAGAATGTACCAAACAGTTGATTTGGCCGCTCCTAATGTTCCTGCTATCTCTCTGATGGATTTTCTTTTTTTTTTTGCAGCCCAGGGATGCCCTGTTTCACTTGCATTGAGAGCTTTTTTGACCGCATGTTGTGGGTTCACAGTTCACAGCAACAGCTTCCAAATGCGAATACCACACCTGGACTAAACTCCAGACCTTTTACCTGCTTAATTGATGATGAAATAACGAAGGAATAGCCCACACGTGTCCATGAAACAGCTTTTGAGTCAATTGTCCAATTACTTTTGGTCCCTTGAAAAAGAGGGGGCTACATATTAAAGAGATGTCATTCCTAAACCCTTCCTCAATTTGGATGTGAATACCCTCAAATTAAAGCTGATATACTGCACTTTAAGCCCATATTCATTACTTAACTGTAACTTCAATTTATTTCGGTACACAGCCGAAATAACAAAACTTGTATCAGTGTCCAATTATTTCCGGACCTAACTGTATATACAGGGCTCGACAAATTCTAAAAAAAAAAAACACTTGCCCAAAACAAAGTCAACTGGCCCATCCCAAAAAAACTCCCCCCCTCACGAGTCTTAACTGCGGCGGGGTGCGGCGTCTCCCGCCATTGTCCTGCTTCTCCCCTGACGAGTGCCTCCCCTGCAGCTCCTGTCAAAATGGCTGCGCGGCGTAATGACAACGGGACGCTACGTGATGTCACGACGCGTCCCGTTCTCATGGCAACACGGCGTCATTTGACAGGAGCTGCAGGGTAGACTCTCAAGTTGCAGGGAAAAGCAGGGGAATGCCGGGAGACGCCTCACCATGCCTGCGGCGGGGTAAAAATATTATATACTTTATTTAAAAGGAAACACATATTTCCACATGGTACCCATGCAGAAGATCTCCCTGGGGACCGAAACGTCGGGCATATCTGTGCAATTTGGACCCAATAAACCACTTTTATGTGATAATCGCTCACGCAGTGCTGGTATATTGGATCTCTAAGGCTGTGAACACGCTGCCGCTGAGCGCGCTCATGCTTGAGAGCGGTGACGTCACCACATTGGACGTACCGCTGACGTGATGCGCCAGCGAGCGGCATAAACAAATTTGCTCACGTTGGTCACACACATTGCAGCAATGTGTTTTATCGCGGTGCGCGCGCGCCCGCTCAGCGTCACCCTGGCTGCAGCTTAAGGATGCGCCCATGGTGAATGCTGGAGAGGGCGCAAGCTTTCACTCGGCTTCTCCCCGCCGCCTGCAGCAGGAGAGATCAGTGTCCTGCATGCAGAGAAGACGGGGAGGCGTGTCGGGGGCGCGGCTGTGACATCAAGGAGCTGAGGGCGAATCGCTCACGTGACCCGGCTGCCGTGCGTGAAAATAGATTTTTCTGTTCCCTCCTGCATCACGAGCGTCGGCGCCTCTGCTCCCGTGCGCGTTTGCGCACTCTATAGACAGCCTCATAGAGGCACATCTATGTGATTGCGCTGCGCGCGCCGTCAATCACCATGGCCACAGTCTAAGGCTGCGTTTATAGTGCCGTTGACAGCATTGCGACGTAGCGGCAAAGCAAATGCATTACCGCCGTTGTGTGCGCTTATAGTAAGGACGGCGCGACGGATTGGTCGCGATCACTGGAAGTCATCTCTATTTGATTTTCCAGCGACCATCGTGTTGCCGTCACTATAAGCGTAGCCTTAGGTTCCAGAACTGTGTGTATGTCTGCCTCTCTCTCTGCCTCTGTCTGTGCCTCTCTCTCTTTCTGTGTCTCTGCCTCTCTCTCTTTCTGTGTCTCTGCCTCTCTCTCTGTTTCTCTGCCTCTCTCTGTGTCTCTCTCTTTCTCTGCCTCTCTCTCTGTTTCTCTCTCTTTCTCTGCCTCTCTCTCGTTCTCTGCCTCTCTCTGTGTCTCTCTCTTTCTCTGCCTCTCTCTTTCTCTGCCTCTCTCTCTCTCTGCCTCTCTCTTTCTCTGCCTCTCTCTCTCTCTTTCTCTGCCTCTCTCTCCGGAGTCCAGTTAGTGACATCAGAGCTTGACAGTTCCTGAAATTATAAGGCACAGCAGCACCCACAAAGTTGTTGTTGGTTTGAGAGAGTTAAGGCAGGAGTATCGTGCTGAGAATGGGAGATAAAAGGCTCCACAGTGCTAGTAAATAGTGGGCCATTTCTATATCAGTAGCCCTCACAAGCTGACCAGGCCACACTGTGTCCAAGGGACCTGCACGGGTGATCTCCCTGCGGTGGAGACGGGGATCCACATCAATTGGATGGGAGCTGTAACCTTTTAGGGACACTTACGGCGAGGATGTGAGTGGCTGAGTTGCTTCGATCGCTTGCAATCGGGGCCAGGTTTTCTACATCACCATATAAGATGACTGTTCACAGACAACCCCACTGTGTAGGTGAAATTACTCTCCATGGACACCCCTGTACCCACCAAGAGGAGTTCCTAATCTAGGACCTATTCTCCCTGCGGACGCATTAGATCCTGAGAGGTGGATGGCGCTGCAAGTGAGTTATAGGTAGACTCGCACCCTCTATGTACCCCGGAACTCAGACTGCCTGTCTGTGTGACTACTTCCATCTATCCATCATAGGCGGCTGAGACTCAGGGATTCCTGTTACCTACAGGTGCACCCACACGGCACACAACCTGTAATGGGGGTCTGGTTAGTACGCAACAACATGCTAATCATGAGATTGGTGTGGGTCAGGCTAGAGGAATACCCCGTTACATCTACAACAACAGAATCTGCACCTGCAAATATAGTTATCAGACTTTTATTTTAAATTGGAAGACAGTTTTGGGTGAAAATCAGGGGCTTTATTAGTTAGATTATTAATAAACAAATAAGAGATTTGTAGCTGTTACACATATTACCATTCGTGGGACTAAAGCATTTTAAAAATGGACGAACCAACCTCAGTAACCCATAAAACACCTAGGTTCACACCCACAGCTCCCACAACATCTCGGTACAACAGGTGATATAAATCCTTAGATTATTGTGTTGTACTTTCACCACAGCATTCGCACCCCACTGATGTTCAACACAGTTTTGAGTAGCGCCCATTCAAGTGGAGTGTCATGGAATAACGATATGGTGTTGGCGAGCGACTAAATAATGCTTAGGTCACTTATTTATCCAGGTATTCCATGTAACATTCTGCTTCCCATGTACTGGCTGAATCTGGAGGAGGACCATGCTGCACATATCTGTGAGAGCGAGAGAGCCAACTGTTCCTTCCTGTCTTTGCAAACATGATTGAAGTTTAAGACTTCAGTAATTAGAATCAGCGGTGAGGTTAATTCTTACATTTGGTGGCTCATCCGCAAACCTATTGTGTCATATTGTTGGAGTTCTGTTTCCTCAAACATGTCTCGAAACTTTCCCATTTAAACCACACAATTACTGGACTCGTTCCATAGTGTGTGAGATTACTAAAGTCTGATGCTACCCAGGACAAAAAAGGCCTATTCCTCGCAGGATTCATACAGCCACGCTTAACCTAAGCTTTATATTCCAAGCACTTTTGTATTATAATAACCAGCGTACTCTATTGAAACTTTTTGTAAAGTGTTTGATACATGATGGATATGGATGGATCATACTGTATTCACAGAAGTAACTACAACATGGGGTTGACATATATGTTAAGATATACTAATTCTGGAAGGCCTCCGACGGACAGAGTTATATAGTTTACCTAAAAACAGTAGGCACACCTCACACACTTCTACAAGCAAATCCTAGCGAGTACAAGTATCATAATCAATATAAAATATATACTTACACTAAACCATGGTTCGAGGAGGACATAGCATAAATGTCCAAAATGGTATATTATTACTCACATACGCAACCACAATCCAACGTTCGATTCTCTAGTAGGGACATTCATCACTTCACATTGGATTGTTTATGTTTATAATTTAGCATTTTTGGACCTGACCACAATGTGCGAAGTCCTCTACTTCCAGCCATTGGTCCGGGTGACTATAGATAGATAGGGTCCGTAACTAATTTGGACACTGACACAATTTTTCATAATTTTAGCTCTGTAAGCCCCCCAATGGATTTGAAATAAACACTGAGATACAATGAAGTGCAGACTTTCAGCTTTATTACAATGGGTTGAACAAAAAGGTATTGAAACGTTTTGGAATTGCAACAATTTCCATACACAGTCCCCTTATTTCAGGGCTCAAATGTATTGACAATTAACCAATCATAAATAAAATTTCATTTTTATTACTTTGTCGAGAATCCTTTGCGGCAGATGCTTGAAGTCTGGAACGCATGGACAATCACCAAACCTGGGTTTCCTCCTTTGTGATGCTTTTGGGCCAGCCCTTTTACATGCAGCTGTCTTCCAGTTGTTGTTTGTTCGTGGTTCTTGTCTTGCCTTCATGTTTTTGTCTCAGCCAAGTGACATGCATGCTTGATCGGGTTGAGATCAGGTGTATTGTACTCGCCATGCGAATTTTCCACTTCTTTGCCTTCAAAACTCCTGGGTTGCTTTGGGCAGTATGTTTTTGGGTTATTGCCATCATGTAAAGTTAAGCGCGTCCCAATAAACTATCGCTTGAATTGGGCTTGAATCTGAGCCGACCATATATCCCTATACACTTCCAGAAATTAATCTGGCTCGTTCTTGTCTTCTGTCACATCATCAATAAACCAGATGGTCAAAAGCGGAACAACCACAAAAACCGGAACATTTTACAGCATGCAGGGCAGCCGGGCAGAGACTAAAAAACCGGGACAGAGGTTAAAAAACCGGGACAGGGGTTAAAAAAACGGGACTGTCCCAGCTAAACCGGGACACCTGGTCACCCTATGCAGAGCTCCAAATTATAATGAAGGATGCATTGATGCACACTCAAAACAAGCTCAAGAAACAGAATTATCTAGCTGGTGAACTAAACTTGTTCAAAAGGGAAAAAAGCAGCTGTATAATTTATAAATACTACAAATCTGAGTTTATCCAAGGAAGGAAGGAGAGAGAAAGGTATCTGCGCCAATGCTCTGTAGCACTCATCATATAGGCTGCTTACAGAGGAACGAAAGCTCGTCAGCTGTCGCCAGAATAAAGCAGCCTGCCTTCACCAGTCAATATGGAGAATGCCCCGACAAAGAAAGAATTATGAACATTTGAAGTAATATGTCATTTTACTCCAGTCAAATGTTAGGAAGTGTCTGCAGAAAAGATGCTGCAGAAAAATGAAGGAAGCTGCTTGTGTGATTCAATCCAGTGGCCCCCAACGGACACAACTCAGAGACTGACAAAAAGAGCGCCCTGCTTATAGGTACCTTTTTTGGACTTTGGGGGTCATAGGTTGGCAAGAGACCTATCTTCCCAGCCCTGCAGATAGGGACTGGGAAAGTGAGCTAGCTCTTACAAAGGGATAGGATGCTTGTTTATTTGTTTGCTTCTTTAAACTGTATTGATAAAACTACGAGCTGGGTAAAAGCCATGGTTTATTTTCCCCAAATATGTCTCCCTGTTTGTAGCTCTGCCCATGTCTCTTACACTGGTATTTTTTTTGTGATGTTTGGATTCTCATCTCTTTCCAGCTCTGAGTCGGAGGAAGCACACACGGGCCGGTGGGCCTCGGCGCCATGTCCCGGATCTCCCACCCGTAAGGTACGTTTGTGAAAGAAGCATGACAGCTCCGGAGCTGTTCCTTTGTTTCCCTTTCTGGGGCATCTTTAGGGGGTCTCCCGTAGTTTAGGATGTCTTTGGGTTCATTTTCCTTGTTTTGGAGGCTTTTATTGGAGGATTTATGAGCGGAGTCCACTGAGCTGCCTCAGCAAGCGTCTATGCACCGCGACGTCTGGGCGTGCCCCCCAATACATTACAATGGTCATTTTAAAGACCTTCAGGACGAGAATACATTTGAAGTAAAACTAGTATATAACCAGATGATTTTACAAAAAAAAGTAAGTGACCAGGATAAAAAAATGCAATTGCGCATTTTAAGCTAAATCCTTTAAAAAGTGCAGTTGAAATTGCATTAGGAAAAAGGGTAGATTTCAAACTAGCTCCTTCTGAGCATGGGCAAGTTATTTTTTCCTCATGCACCAAAAAGTAGGCAGGACCTAAGTGTTCCTGCA
>WSYH01017362.1:0-12000 GCA_036426205.1 Ascaphus truei | reverse complement strand
AAGGCAGAGTTGCAGACCTGTCCTAATGCATGTGAATGTGCCACAAGTGATCTTTTTATTGGAGTTATACGCTATACAGTGAGGGTTCTGTTGCCTTTTTCACCCACCAGAACTTAAAATGGTGTGGTAATAAATACAAGTGTTGGTGTGTTTTACCCACTTAATTATACATACATGAAAGGGTTATGTAGCTTAGAGCTCCTCCCCAACAGTTAACACTCTAATCCTCTCTGTGTATATACAGCTTGTATATCAATATACATAAAAATATTTATAATAACAGCGACAGAGCTTTCTGTCTATAACTCTCCCTCTCTCTTTCCCCGCTCCCTCACAACCTCTCTCTCCCTATCCCTCCTTTCGGTCCCCCTCTCTCTAACTTTCTCACATTCACACACACTCTACTCATCCGGGACGAACATTAATGAGGTTGTCAGAGATAGAGATAGCCAGGGGAAGCACTCTCTCTTAGACAGTGCGCTAGACTCGGTGATAATCAACGAGACCCCACCAATGTTGGCGACTAAGCAGCACTTTAGAGCTGCCTCCTCACCCGACACCTCCCACCCATTCAGCTCTCACACCTGTCACTCGCCCCCACCCCCCACCGCCACACACATCTGCTCTATAAACACATGTCCCGCGCTGCACACATCACTGTACACTACTCTTCCCTCATCCACCATCTAACGGCCTCCCCACCCCCACAATCCCTTTCACTGCCCCCCACCCACCCCACAAAACTACTCCTTTCACAGCTACCGCCACATTCAAACCCACCCCACCTCTTACATGCTACCTGCCCACATCCGCTCTCACACTGCTTCCCCCACACACATACTCCCTCTAACATGCTCCCCTCCCCTCAACCATCATTTTTACAGTGTCCTCCCTCCACCCACTTCCCTTACAAAACCTGCTCCCACCCATCGTCTCCGCAACTGTTGTCTGGCATTCCAGATCACAGCTTCTCCTCCGCATAGCACGCTCTAACATCACACCAACACACCACGCTTCGTCTGGCAGCGCTTTCACATCCTCCTCGCATGCATCCGCTCACTTATCACAAGCTTCACAACTACCATACAGCCTCGTACCACGCTTCTGCTCCTCCGGGTCATGGCAAGCGCTCTTACAACCTGCTTCTCCTCCGCTCCTCCCATCAGCTCTTAGCAATACTGCTCTCCCTCCGCAGTGCAGCCGTCTTACACCTGCCTCTCTCCTCCGCTCCGCGCTGCTACATGCTCTGTCGTCCTTCTCCGCGTGCAGCGTCTTACAAGCAAAGCTGCTTCTATCTCCGCGTGCATCGCATCGTACAACAGCTTTCCTCCTCATGCTGTACTTCTACACTGCTTCTCCTCCGCATTGGTAGCTCTACACTGCCTCTTCCCCTCCGCATGGGCAGTGCTCTGACAACTGCCTGCTCCTCCGCATGCAGCGCTCTTTAACACTGCCTCCTCTTCTTCCTCCGCATGATGCACGTCTCTGACACCTGGCTTCTTCTCCTCCGCATGCAGCGCTCGACACTGCCTTCTCTCCTTTCCGCCCATAGACACGCTCTCTACACTGCTTCTCCTGCCTCATCAACCTCTTACAAAACCTGCTTCTCCGTTCGCCTCAGGCTTCTTTTACACCTCGTTCTCCCTCCGCAGTCACGCTCGTACATGCCGTCTCCTCCGTCGTCCAGCGCTCTTAACAAGCCGCTTTCTCCTTCCGCGTACCGCAGCGCTCGACAAACTACTTCTCCTCATGCAGCGCTCCTTACTAACAGCTCTCCCTTCCGCAGACAGACGCTAGCTTCTACCTGTCGCTCCCTCCTCCGCATGCAGCGCTCTTACAGCTGCTTCTATCCCTCCCATGCAGCTCTTACAAACAACTGCTTCTCCTACGCTGCAGCCGCTCCTTACACACTGCTTCTCTTCTCCTCGCATGGCAGAGCCTCTTACCCACACCTGCTTTCTCACTCCGCAAAGAGCTCTACCTGCCACTCCTGTCGGGCAAGCGCTCTTCAACACAGCTTCTCCTCCACATGCAGCAGCTCTTACAAACTGTTCTCCTCCGCTGCAGAGCCTCTTACAACACTGCTCTTCTTCTCCGTCATCTGCACTCTACAATCCACTGCCTTACTCCTTCCCTGGTGCTCTTACACTGCTTCTCCTCCCTGCCCGCTGACTCTGACACTCGCTCTCCTTCCGCATGCCAGCGCTCTTGACCAACAGGCTTCGTCCTCCTTCGCCCGCATGACAACTTCTTCTGCCCGATCTGCTTCTCCTCCGATCTTCAGCGCTCGTAGACCGTGTCTTCTCTCCTCGTCATGCCTGGTCCCGCTCTGAGGCAAGCAAGGTGGACACTCTCTCTCCTCTCCGGCATGTCAGAGGCTCTCTTGACATCTGCTTCTCTCCTGCGCATTCAGCGCTCTTCACACTCTTCTCCTCCCTACCTCCATGACAACTGCTCATCAAACTGCTACTCCTCCGCATGCAGCGCCCTTACAGCGCTCTCCTCATGCATGCACGCGCTTCTCCTTATCCCCCATGGAGAGCCTACATAATACCAAAACGGCTTTCTCCTCCACATGCAGCGCTCTTAACAGTTGCTCCCCTCCGCGCACCGGCGTTTCTTACCTCCGCATGCAAGCTTTTCTCTCTTCCTCGCATGCACCGCTTCTTCTCCCTCGAGCATGCACGCTCCTACAAGCGTTGCTCCTTCCGCCATGCGCACTGCCTTACACACATACACGCTTCTTTCTCCGCATGCTTTACTTCTCCATCTCCTTCAGTTCAGCCGTCTTCGCTTTCTTCTCTATCATACTTCTTTCTTGTCATCGTACTCGTCTCCGCTGGCCCGCGCATCCTTCCTCCCGTCCATCGCGCTCTTAATGCTTCTTCTCCGCATGCAGCGTCTGCCTCATGGGTACCACGCGCTGATGGCCGTACACCGCTTCTTCCTCTCCTCCGCATGCAGCGCGCTTACACTCAAATCACAACAAACCCCTCTTCTCTCTCGGGCATAAGTCTTCCGTTCCACTCCCCAGCACGCCGTTACAAAAATACAACAACGCGCTTCTCCTCCGCAGCAGCAGCGCGTTACATACAAACACGACGTCAGTAACACTCCGCTGTCGTCCCTTCTCTCTTCCTATCTCCATGCACGCCTAAGTGTCTCCATGCAGCTATCTTACACAAAACCCGCTTTTCTCTCCTCCGCATGCAGACGCTCTTACACACTGGCTTCTCCTCTCCTCCCCGCATGCAGCGTCTCGTTACACTGCTTTGCTCCTCATCGCAGGCCGCCTAGCAGCTCACAATTAAAAACACAGAAAAAAACAAAGCTGCTTCTCCGCCTGCAGCCCTACACTGCTTCTCCTCTCGCTCTCCCCGCATCGGCCAGCGCTCTCCACTTCTTTCTCCTCCGCATGCAGCGCTCTTACAGCGCTTCTTACTCGCGCACCTCGCGCTCTCACACCTTAGCTTCTTCCTCCCCCTCCGCATGCAGCGGCTCTTTACCAACATTACCTTTCCTCTCCTCGCATGCGCGCTCTTACCACCAGCGATACTCTGCATGCAGCGTCTTACAGATACACACCGCTCCTCCAGCAAACGCTCTACAACCCCTCTTCTCCTTCCCATGTCTCTCTTACGACAAGCGACGAGGATCTAACACTACACCTGTCTTCTGCTCAGCGCCTCAGCTACACAACTACAAACGAATCCGACACACTCATCAGCGATTCTCCTTCCCCCGGTGCTCGCATCTGCTTCTTCTCGCTGCAGCTCTTACATCCACATCACATCCCGCTAAAGAACTTTCCATCCGCTCCACGGTAAACCGTCTTCTCTCTTTTCTTTCTGCTTCCGTCTCAGCTCTTCTCCTTCCTAGAGACTCTAAGCTAGTCTCCTCCTATGCTGCGCATCTTATAACTGCTCCTCCAGCAGGCCAGCTCACATACCCGCTTCTCACAATGCAAGCACGCCAAACCGCTCTACCTCCAAGAGCGTGCTACAACGCTTCTCCCTCACACACTCACGTCTCCTGCATGCAAGCCACTTACAACTCTTCTTCTCCGCATGTCGCGCTTCTCCTCCCTACGTGAACGCTCTACAGGACGCGATTCTCTCCACGTGCAAGCATCTACACTGCTTCTCCTCCACATGCACCCTAGCACTCTTACTCAGCTTCTCTCCCCCGCCCCGACCCAAGCGGCACCACACCCCAGACATTTCGTCTCCTCTCCATTCCCCGCAGCAAGGACTTTTACAGGCGATTCTCTGCATGCAGCGCGCTTACAACACAACCGCTTCTCCTCTCCCGCATGCACGTGCTTACAACAAAAAGCACAACACCCGCTTCTCTCCGCATGCACGCGCTTACCCGCTTCTCCCCGCATGCAGCGCTTCTCCTGCCCGAGCAGGCTCTACCAGCGATTGCTCCGTTCCGCGTGGGCACGCGCTCGTTAATACATCTTACCTGTCTCCTTCCCTCCCATGCAGCGCTCTACAACACATTCATCCCCCCGACACCCGCGCTCTCACAAGCAAAAAAGCCAACCCTTCTTCCTCTCGCCTCGGCAGCGCTCTTAAACAAAAGCGATTCTCTGCATGCAGCGCCTTCCAACTGGACACTTTGCTTTCCCCTCCTCATGCAGCGCGTTACAACGTAAAAACATACAAACAAACCACAAACAACACTGAACATACACCGCTTCCTGTTCTCCTCCCGCTGCGCTCGCACACAAACCTACTTACAAACAAACTCAAGATCTTCTCCTACTCATAGCGCCATTATACTGTTATCTCCCCGTTCACACCGCCGCATTACACTTATCTCCTCGCAGCGCGCTTTACTAGCCTTCTCTCTACTCTTCTTCTCCCCCGCACTCAGCGCTCTTACACTGTTCTCCTCCACATGCCGCGCTCTTAACAGCTGCTTCTCCTTCCTCCGCATGCCGTCTCTGTGCACTGCTTCGCCGTCCACATTTCAAAGCGCTCTTACACGCTTCTCTTCTCCCCGCACAGCTGTGTTTTCTTACATGGCTGCCCCCGCACCCAAGCTCTTAACACTGGCTGCCCCCAGCACCCAGGGCTCTTAAAACTGGCCCCCTTGCTCCCAACACTGTCCCGCTCCCCCATGCACCCATGGCTCTTTACTACTGCTTCCCCCGCACCCGGGGCTCTTTACACTGCTCTACATTGCTCCCCCCGCACCATGGCTCTTACACTGCTCCCCCCTCACCTAGGCTCTTTACACCCGCTCCCCCCGCACCCAGGGCCTTACACTGCTCCCCCCCCCCCCCCCCTCACCCAGGGCTCTTAACACTGCGTCCCCCCCACCCAGGGCTCTTACCCTGCTCCCCCCCCCCCCTCCCCAGGGCTCTTACACTGCTCCCCCTGCACCCGGCGTCTTACAAACTGCTTCCCCCCGCACTCCATCGTTACCGCGTCTACCGCTCCGGGCTCTCTCCCGCGCACCCAGCGTTCTTACAAACGCTCCCCCCCTGATCCCAGCGTTCTTACAACACTGCTCCCCCCCGCACCCCGCTCTTACCACACTGCTCCCCCCGCACCCGGCTTCGTTATACAATTTCTCAACAACCCTGCCCCCCTGCACCCCAGGCCCGTTCTTCAACAACTGCTCCCCCCCCCCCGCACCCAGGCCTCTTACCACTGCTCCCCCCCCGCACCCAGCGTTCTTAAAAACTGCTCCCCCCTTCACCCAGGCCTCTTAACCCTGCTCCCCCCCGCACCCATCGTGTCTTACACTGCTCCCCCAGCAGCACCCAGGGCTCTTACACTTCCCCCCCTCCCCCCCCCCCCCTCAACCCAGGGCTCTTACACTGCCCCCTCGCCCCAGGGCTCTTACACTGCTCCCGCCCCCCGCACGCGGCATCCTTCTGTTACATCTTCTTTGAGCAACTGTCTCCCCCCGCAGCGCCATGGCTCTTACACTGCTCCCCCCAGCAACCCACGCTCTTCCACTGCTCCCCCTGCACCCAGGCTCCTTACACTGCTGGCTCCCCCCGCACCCGAGCGCCTCTACACTGCTCCCCCCCCGCACCCAGCCGTTCTTACACTGCTCTCCCCGCTCCCAGCGCTCTTGACCTGCTCCACCCCGCACCCCGGCTCTTACAACACAGCTCCCCCCCCCGCACCAAGGGGCCTCTTACAACAACTGCTCCCCCCCCCCCCGAACCCCAGCGGTGCTGACATTACACTGCGCCCCCAGCACCCCAGGGGGCGCGTACACTTCCCCCCCCCCGCACCGGGCGCTTAAACACTGCCCCCGCGCACCCCAGGGCTCTTACAAAACTGCTCCCCCGGACCCAGCGCTCTTAGACAAACTTGCTGCTACCCCCCCCTGCACCCCAGGGCTCTACCTCTCTCCCCCCGCACCCCTCGCTCTGTACCCTCTCCCCCGCACCCAGCTTTCTTACCTGCTTCCGCCCCCCCTCGCCCCAGCTCGCTTCCGCCTACTTCTACCCCCCCCCGGGCCCCCCCGCCCACCGCAGCGCGACTTACACTTCTCCCTCGTGCACCCGCTCCCCCCCCCCCTCTCCCCCACCCGCTCCCGCCCCCCAACCCCATGTGCCTCTTACCACATTCCTCCCCAACCCCCCGGGCCGCAGTACCCTTTCTTCCCCCCCTGCACCCGCGTCTCATTCCACGTGGCTCCTCCCCCTCACACTCTGAGTGGACCAGATTCTCCTTACAACAACGAAACGGCTGCCCCGCCGGTCACCCGCTGTCTTACAACTGTCCCCCCCCGCACCCAGCGTTCTTACACAATACACTGCTTCGCCCCCCCGCACACCAGCGTTCTAGACACTTCTCTCTCCCCCCTGCATTCCAATCCAGCGTTCTTACAACTGCTCCCCCCCCCCCCCCGGTCCCCCGCACTCCTCTCCCTTTTACACTCTCCCCCCTGAATCCACGTTCTTACACTGCTCCCCTCCCCCCCGCACCCAGGCGTTCTTACAACCACACTGTCTCCCCCCCCGCACCCAGCGTTCTTTACACACTGCTCCCCCCCCCCCCGCACAACCCCCAGCGTTCTTCACTGCTCCCCCCCCCGTGCATCCATCCTTTTCTTTACCTGCTTCCCCCCCCCGCACCCATCGTTCTTAACTACTGCCTCCCCCCCCCCCGCCCCCGCACCCATCTTTCTTTACCTGCCTGCCCCCCACCCCCCCCCCCCCACCCCACCCCCCCACCCACCCCCCCCCCCCCCCCCCCCCCCCCCGCCTCCCTCCCCCCCCCGTCCCCCCCGCCCCCCCCCCCCCCCCCACCCCCCCCAACACCGGGTAGGGTTAGAGCGGCTTCCCATCGTTCTTACCTGGCCCCCCCCCCCCGCACCCAGCAGTCTAACACTGCTCCCCCCGCACCCAGGTGACAGATGTCCAAGGGAGAAAGAATGTCGCTGATTAGTTATCAAGTACTATAGTGTTTATAATGAGAGTGAGAGGGCTGTGTGGAAAGAGCACGAGAGGGAGAGAAAAGGAGAGATATTTAGAGAAAAAAGGGGAAAAGAAAAGGGATGGGGGGAGAGATGGACAGAGAGTTAGATAATCCTGGTATATACCAATATTCACTTCATTTTTCCTTCCAGAGACTCTGCTATTCCTGCGTGAGGTGGTGCAGCACCAGAGGAAGAAGACTGTGCCATGAGCCAATATGTGCCCCCCGCTTGAGTCCATACATAAAGAGAGGCCTGTGCTTCCCCTGATCCAGTGCAGCCCAGGGAGGGAGAGAAAGGGAGGGAGAGATACAAGGTGGGTGGCAAAGGGCAGCCTGTTATAAGGTCCTCTCTCCCCACCATGTCAAACTCTACCCCTCCCGATGCCTGCAACGTGGATTCTGGCCTGGACAGCATCCTCCCCCCCTCCCTTTACGCGCTGGTTTTCGCCCTGGGCCTCCCCACCAACCTGCTGGCCCTATGGGCTGCCTGTTTGCAGGTGCGTCAAGGCCGCGAGTTGGGGATATACCTCCTCAACCTCTCCCTGTCTGACCTCCTGCTCATCTGTGCCCTCCCACCCTGGATAGACTACTACCTGCGCCGTGATGTCTGGGGTTATGGCACTGGGGCGTGCAGAGTCTTCACCTTTGTCTTCTACACCAACCTCTATGTCGGCGCGGCCTTCCTCTCCTGTGTGTCCGCTGACCGATACTTGGCTGTGGCCCACCCCCTGCGCTTCACAGGGGCCCGGCGCATGCGCACGGCGGCCGCAGTCTCCGCCATGGTGTGGGCGCTGGAAATGGCTGCCAATGCCCCACCTCTCCTGGGGGATGCCCTCCACCATGACCGCTACAACCACACCTTTTGCTACGAGCGCTACCCCATGGTGGGGAGGGCAGCGGCTGCCGCCAATGTGGGCCGGGTGTTCGCCGGCTTCCTGTTACCCTGGGGGGTCATGCTGCTTTGCTACGCCGGAGTTATGCGTGCACTGCGGGGAAGCGTGTCGTGCGAGCGTAGCGAGAGGCATCGGGTACGCAGGCTGGCATTCGGCTTGCCATGCGTAGCTCTGCTTTGCTACGGGCCGTACCACGCGCTCCTGCTACTCCGCAGCCTCGTTTACCTGGCAGGGGGGAGTGGCGAACGAGGGTGTGCCTTCGAAGAGAGGCTGTTCCCAGCGTACCACGCCGCGTTGGCGCTTGCAACCCTTAACTGCCTGGCGGATCCGGCCTTGTACTGCTTTGCCTGCCCTGGAGCGAGGGGGGAGGTGACAAGGGCGCTGGGGGGGTTGGTGGCATTGGTGATGGGAAAGGAGCGAGGGAGGTGGGGGGGAGGAAGGGGAGTTTGGGCAGAGGAGGTAGGGATGGGGCAGCTGAGGGCGGGAATGGTGGAAGAGATGGTGTGAAAGGGGGACGGGAGGAGAGGTAGTGTCAAACACATGCTTTCTCAGGTGGATGTGTGTGAGTGTTAAAGAGGGTTAACAACAACAACAACAATCAAGATTATGGTAACCTTAAGGACTTACAACTAAAGAGTCCTTGGTCCCCTTGTTCACCCATAAAAAAATGCACAAATTTAATAAAATCCCAACTATGCTTACAGAAAAGATTACAAAATAGTCAAATAATACCCGTCCGTTTCTAAAATAAAAAGGTAATAAAACAGAAACCGTACACATTGCCAACTGAAGCCTTGTGAACAGCGACCCCAAGATGCCTTGTAATAGGGTCCCACAGGGGATCATGAGACGCGCACACACGTATCCCAAAGACGAATCTAATGTGGTAGTCTTACACACACCTTTTTATACCCAAAATGTCTCGGCGCTAGAATCCAGATCCCCGAGAGTCGTGTCCCTTCTCCCCTAGCCATGGACCGTTTTTACAACCTTGGGGTCTAGGACACTCGCTTGTTTTGTAATTTAGTCAGAGATAACAAAATACTCCCTTGCTCTCTCCCAGTAGGTACCAGATTCATTTTACCAGTGGCATTATAGTTATGTTAGCCTCCCGGTCACACACATATGCATTGTAATAGTAGTAGCACTGGAGAGGAATAACGAGGGTAAGCGACATATACGGATTCTTCATATGTTGAAGGAAAATAACGAGGTTTAGCTTATTCGATGACCATTTTGACATAAGTAATGTGGCCTGTGTACAAAAGATAGCGCCAACCTGGGTCTTTCTTAATAGAAAAAAAAAGCACAGCAACCAGGAATAATAGCGTCAAAGGTTTCTTCTTCCAAACATGTAGTTAACACAGCCTTACATTGCATATAGTCCAAACACAATTCTTAGAGATGGCAAAACAGTCACATGCTTTTGTTGGGAGTATTGCTGATTGTTCTGCAGGTCAGAAGGGAGCCTCCGGTGTGCAAATCCACTGCAAACATGAACAGTGATGGAAAGATGGAGAGATGCACCAATGATGAAAAACCAAGTGGGTTATCTCCAATAAAAATATCTTTATTTGGTCATGTACAAAAATCAGAGGTACAAAAAAAAAAAAAAAAAAGACATTGATAAAGCGCTTTGGCGCGAAATGCGTAGGTGAAAACCGCCGATTTTTGTACATGACCAAATAAAGATATTTTTATTGGAGATAACCCACTTGGTTTTTCATCATTGGTGTTGCACGGCATCTCTCCAATTGTCATCACTATGCATCGTAATAGGCTTCTTTGGGGCATTGAGAGTGAACTGGGGTTACCTACTGGGTACTTGTTACAGTCATATCAGTTACTGCCCTATGAAGACTGGTTATGGGCACAGTACACGTACGAGTAAGGAGTAAGTGACCCTTCTACGAGTTGTACAAAACAAATACATTTCACATTATTCTCATTTATGTTGGCCTGCAATGACAAAAATATATAACTGTAATTTGGGTAAAACAAAACAGATACTCTTGCTTCAGCCTAATTAACGAGGGGTGCAAAAAAAAAAAAAAAAGAGTAAGCACAATGAAGGTTCAAAAACTAGAGAAAATGTACTCTTTTTCATTGAATGCACTCAGTCCACAATCTAGTTTTGATATGCAAAATTAAAATATAACCTTTAATAATAATTACAGATAAAATATACAACAGATGAAAAAATAATGTTACCATATACGTTAAAAAAAAAACTATCTTTCATTGATTAATATAATAAATGGAATTCCAGTTAGAGAAATATGTAACTACCTGTACAGCTTCAACTATACAGACATACGGTAGTCACGGGATTAGCGGGGATTAGAAATCCTAGTCAGGGAAACTCACCATAAAATGTTCTGGAAGCTAATGACACAGTAAGAGAGGACAGTGTCCGAAAACTATAATCATCACGGGTAAGTCATTTACCTAGTCATTAAGTCAATGCTAAATTCGATGGCCTCTGCTTGGTTACACCTAATGAGTGGAGAGCATCAGGGGTAGTCTGTAATTATTGCTAGACCCAATCTTCAAGTTGATATTTTCTGCTCAGTGGCAGCTAATGAGCAGAGATCATCAAGGGTAGTCAGTAATTCTCGGTGCGCCTCAAGAAATAATTCAGAAATTACCATTTAGATTGTAAGCTTTTTGGGGCAGGGACACCTTTTCCTGTTACTTTTATGTCTGAGGCGCTTATTCCCATTCTGTTCTTTATTATGATGTCCCGTGCATTACTGCTGTCAAGCGCCGTGTATATGGATGGCGCAATATAAATAAAGATATACATACAGACATGATAATGGGCTGCATCCTCATTAGGATGCAATTAATTACAAACCGAGGGGTCGTCTGCAGTAAGATCACTAATTGCTGCATCTTCAGGACAGCAGAGCAATGTTAATGTAGCAAAAACTGACCATGTTGAAAGTGACAGCAAATACTTGTCAATTCCTAGACCACAAAGATTGAATTTAATGATAATATTGTTACCAATCACTGCTAATACAGTTGCAGGGCCAGCTTTAGCCTAGGGCACGGTGGTTGCCTTGGGCCCTGCGCCTCAGGAGGGCCCCTCACTCCCTCCTGTCAGCGCTGGGATCAAAATTCCACCCAACAAGAGCTGGGGAGACCTCAAACCGGCGCAGGACCACACCGCTGCTCACCCCAAGGTAGGGACATGGGGGGAGGGAGTTGTCTGTAGCCATGATGACGTAATGTCAAGGCGTGACAAAATGGTGATGCGTTGCGTTGCCATGACGATGCCACATCGCTACGCAGCGGTCTCATTATGAAGGCCGCCTTGGGGTCCGCCAAAGGTAAGGCTGGCCCCGATTGCCGTTACTACCGTATGTCTGTACAGTTGAGGCTGTAGTCCCACACTTCTCGGGTTGGGATTCCGCTTATTATATTAATCAATGAAAGTTATTTTTTAAGTGTATATGGTAACATTATTTTTCATCTTATTTATTTATAAAAATGTTTTACCAGGAAGTAATACATTGAGCGTTACCTCTCGTTTTCAAGTATGCCCTGGGCACCGAGTTATGATAATACATGGTTGCATTACATGAACAGTGGTAATACATTCAAGTTACAGACCTTTTCATGGAGAGTTAGGGATATGATTACGAACATAT
>WSYH01017361.1:0-12000 GCA_036426205.1 Ascaphus truei | reverse complement strand
GGTCATGAAGGGGTTAAGCCCTCCCGCTACCCACCCGCAAGCCCTAAACAAACCACCGTTGGGTCTAATACCCACTTCGGCCACCCCCTGGCATGGCTGGTTAACCCCTTCATTGCCTTATTTTTTATGTAATCTTTCCGGCAACGGAGCACATGGCGCTGCAGTATGCTGACAAGGACGCCCTAAACATTGGCAGGGGTAAGTAGAACAGTTTTTATTTACTTTATGCTTCCTAACTAATGTGGTGTTTAATAATGGGCAAATAATCTATTATCCATATCTGGTTAATAGTTATTTTGACCATTACTGTACTGTATGTGTTTGGGGGGGGGGGGGGGGGTTTTTTTTGAAAAGTAGGCCATGTTTTTTAAATACAGGAATGGTACCGCAGGCCAGCGGGGACCCACTGGGACCATCCGAGGACCCACGGACGCCCACGGGTACCACCTGAGGACCCATGGACACCTGCGGGGGGGACCCCGGTGGGGCCCTGGATACCTGTGGTGACCACCCAAGGGCCCCCAGACACCCGTTGGGATTACCCGGGGACCCCCAGACACCCTCCGGGACAACCCATGGACCCCGTTGGGGCCCTCGGACACGCATGGGGACCACCGGGAGACCCACGGACACTCGCGGGGACCACCCGATGGAACCCGGACACCCATGGGAACTACACAGGTACACTGTGGGGCCCACAGACAACGCGAGTACGACCTGGGGATCCCCGTCGGCCTGGGGGTATTTATCCTGTTTATTTATTTTTTAATAATGTTGGGGGTGGGTTGTGTATTGGTGTTTACTACATTTTTTAAATTTAAATGTTATGACTAGTGTAGCTGAGCAGGGGGTCTCCGGAGTAGCACCTTGTTGATTTGAGGTCTGGGGACCCCCTGTGTAATGGATCGGGGGACTCGCGTTTCCCGGCATGTCCCCGTCACCCCAGGTCCCACGGCGGCTATCTCTCCCTCTTCTCTACGTCCCCACTCTTTCCCCTCATCTTCTCTGAGCCGTTTCTCCGCGGCGCGGTCTGCACACCCAGGCACACGTTCAGGGCACACGCGCGGCCCCCGCACTGAGCGTGCTCGCTCCCGTTCGCTTGTCACTTACCGGGGGACACGCGCCCCTCGGCGTGCCTCCGACATCCCAGCCCTCACCGTACCTGGCTCCTCCGCTCCTCCTTCCCTTCTGCCTCCCGTGCCAAACACCTCCTCAGCGATATGCCCCTAACGCCCTACTACATGCGTGGTGCGCGCGCATAACAATCTTACGGAAGGCGCGCGCACCTGCTCTAGTTATCAGCCGTCCCCAAGTACTGGCTCGGCCCCCCGTCGGTTGCAGGCAATCACCCTGGATTACCTCCCTATCTCCTCCCCTGCTCTCACGGGCCTATCCCTGCAAGCTCCCACTCAAACCTCTGCTCCACCCCTCACCCCTATTGGTCCTTCTTCCTATATAACCCCACTCTGTTCTCTCAGTCCTTGCTCTGCATAGCTTTCCTGTATCTCCTGTGTGTGCGGTTCCCTTGAGGAACTCATTGCCCTCAGTATCTGGATGGATCAGCGCACTCAAGAACGACGCCATGAGCGTCACTGTTCTCGTTCTCTCTCGTCACTGCCTGTTTATCCTAGGTCTCCTCGTTTGGCCTTCCTTGCGTTGGACGCCCCTGAACCGATGCAAATCGGTAGCCAACAGCTTCAGGCTGCTGAGAAAGCACGACGTCGTGAGGAAGGTCTCTGCTATTATTGCAGTCCCCCAGAACACCGACTTCGTCACTGCTGCTTGAAACTGGGAAACGGGAAGCCCAGTAAAGGTAGAGGGGCTTTTACTGGGTACTATTTCTCCTTGCCCCTCTCTCTCTAAGGAATTACCGAAGAATATACTACTCCCTATTAGTCTGGCGGGTCCTGATCTTCAACTAGAAGTTGAAGCGTTCATCGACTCCGTGTCTGGTGGTAACTTTCTTGATCACACCTTCGCTTGCAACAACCAAATCCCATTAGTCAAGAAAAAGTTGCCCATCGGCCTGGAGGCTATCGACGGTCGACCGCTTCAACCATTTGGGTGTCTATTCCACTTACCCTGACCACCGCGGATGGTCATACCGAGGTAATGGTCTTAGATGTTTTCCACTCCCCTACTGTCCAGGTTATTCTGGGATTGCCGTGGCTCCAGCTTCACAACCCGCGTATTGATTGGACCAATGTTTTGCCAATCCAATGGGCTACTACTTCAGAGAAGACAGTTACTCCTTCTGTTGCCGTGCTCACTGGCCTCGACACCACCTCATCTACCCACTCTGCTTTGCCGAAGGTATACCATGAGTACTTAGATGTCTTCAGTAAGACACAGGCTGAGGTGCTACCTCCCAATCGCTCTTATGACTGTCCCATTGATTTAATTCCTGGAACTATACTCCCCAAGTCTAAGTCTTACCCCTTATCTGTGCCCGAGACGGAAGCGATGACGTCATACATCCAGGAGAATCTTAAGAAAGGGTTCATCCGGAATTCCACTTCCCCCACCGGGGCAGGCTTCTTCTTCGTGAAGAAGAAGGATGGCTCTTTAAGACCCTGTATCGACTTTCGTAAAAAAACGGTACCCCCTTCCTTTAATTTCTGAACTCTTCGACCGTCTACAAGGAGCCTCTATATTCTCCAAACTCGATTTAAGAGGAACCTACAATCTTATTCGAATAAGGGACGGGGGCGAATGGAAAACCGCGTTTAACACGCGTTCCGGACATTATGAGTATTTAGTGATGCCGTTCGGCCTTTGCAATGCCCCTGCTGTTTTCCAAGAATTCATGAATGAAATCTTCCGGGACATTTTGGGAACGTTCGTCATTGTATATTTGGACGACATCCTCATTTTCTCCAAAAGCTTGGAGGAGCACATTCGCCATACCAAATTGGTTCTCCCTCGGCTTCGTGCTAATCGCTTCTACGCAAAAATTGAGAAATATCTTTTCCATCAATCTTCCACAGCCTTCTTAGGCTATATAATCTCTGACAAAGGCTTCATCATGGATCCCGAGAAATTGAAGTCTGTACTCGACTGGCCGCTGCCGAATTCCCTCAAGGCCGTGCAACGCTTCCTTGGCTTTGCTAATTACTATCGGAAATTCATCCGTAACTTCTCCACTATTGCTCTACCTATCACTGCCCTGACCAAGAAAGGTGCTGATCCGACTGTTTGGTCCCCTAAAGCCATCGAAGCCTTCGAGTTCCTCAAAAAAGCCTTCGTGTCTGCACCCATCCTTCGGCATCCGGATACTTCTCTTCCTTTCACTTTAGAAATAGACGCCTCTGATGTGGGAGCTGGTGCAGTGCTTTCTCAGAGATCCACCCCACAGGAAAAACTCTATCCTTGTGGATTCTTTTCCAGGAAGTTCTCTTCGGCCAAGAGAAATTATGATGTCGGGAACCGTGAGCTTCTGGCCATCAAATTGGCCCTCCAGAATGGAGACATCTCCTCGAGGGTACCAAGGAGCCTGTAGCCATCCTCACCGATCACAAAAACGTATTGTACATTGAGGGGGCTCGTCGTTTGGGATCCCGTCAAGCTCGTTGGGCTTTGTTCTTCTCTCGGTTCAATTACACAATTTCTTATATTCCTGGCACCAAAAATATCAAGGACGATGCTCTGTCTCGCCAGTTCTCTATGGAGAACGAATCCTCGGAGATGATTCTTCCCGCTAAATGTATTATTTCCGCCAATAACTTTGATATTTTGGATGAAATGAATAAAGCCCAGGCTCATATTCCCAGGAGATTTAAGGTGCCAGAAGGACGGTTGTACGCGGCCCTGCGTTTTCGCCATAAAATACTTCTGTGGGGACATTCTTCTAGATCTGCTGGTCATCCAGGCTTCCAGAGGACAGTAGATCTTATCAAACGGACCTTTTGGTGGCCTAAAATGAACAAGGACATTTTCGATTTCACCAGAGCTTGTCTGGTCTGTGCCCAGAGCAAATCCACCCGACACAAACCTTCTGGTCTCCTCATGCCTCTTCCTATTCCGGAACAACCTTGGAAACATATCTCCATGGACTTTATTGTGGAACTTCCCAATTCTAAAGGGATGAATATGATCCTTGCGGTAGTAGATAGGTTTTCCAAGCATACACACTTTATACCCCTCAAGGGTCTTCCTAATTCAGCTACTTTAGCCGACGTTTTTTCTAAGGAAATTTTCAGACTACATGGTGTACCTATTTCGATTGTTTCAGACAGAGGTACTCAATTCATTTCTAAGTTTTGCCGAGCTTTTTCCTCAGAGACTTGGCATTTCCCTTCTATTTTCCTTGGGTTATCACCCACAAACCGACGGTCAGATGGAGCGAATGAATCAGACTCTGGAACAGTACCTCAGATGCTTTGTGTCTGAATCTCAAATCAATTGGGTGGATCTATTACCCTGGGCTGAGTTTGCTATTAACTCATTAAGAAACGAGTCCATGCAAGAGTCGCCTTTTTTCATTAACTATGGATTCCATCCCAGCAGTCTTCCCCTCTCCTTCCTCCCCTCTGGTGTTCCCACAGCGGATTCTCACATTTCCTGTATTCAAAACTCTTGGATAAGATCCTAAAACCTTTGCAAGGTTCCGTTCAAAGACAAAAGACGCAAGCAGATCGGCGACGTCAAGTGGGTCCAGTATTCAAACCCGGAGACAGAGTTTGGCTATCTTCTAAGAATATCAAGCTCAAGACTCCTTCCCAGAAACTGGCCCCGAGATTCTTGGGTCCTTTTAAGGTCCTCGAAAGGATCAACCCGGTCGCATACTGACTTGCACTTCCTCCTACCATGAAGATTCCCTCGGTATTCCACGTGTCTCTACTTAAGCCCGTGATCCAAAATGCCCATTTTCCGGACCGCCCTCAGAGACCTAATCCTGTCGTCATTCAAGGACAACAAGAATTTGAAGTCCAGGCCATACTCGATTCTCGTTGGTCCAGGGGCAGACTTCCTTGTTAATTGGAAAGGATATGGCCTGGAGGAACGTTCCTGGATACCATCTCATCACATTCATGCCCCAACGCTCCTCGGACAGTTCCGTCGGAAGTTTCCTCATAGACCTTGGGAGGAACGTCCGGAGTCTGATCCTCAAGGGGGGGATACTGTAACGGATCGGGGGACTCACGTTTCCCGGCATGTCCCCGTCAACCCAGGTCCCACGGTGGCTATCTCTCCCTCTTCTCTACGTCCCCACTCTTTCCCTTTATCCTCTCTGAGCCGTTTCTCCGTGGCGCGGTCTGCACGCCAATCTCTCTCCCTGTCTCAAAAGACAGGCTTTTCTAAGAAGCTAATCAGGCAGGTGGTGTCGGATAATTAACTACAAGCAGTTAACCACCACACTGCTGGATTAGAGGCACATTTCCTGAACAGGGATAACTCCCCTGTTACATACCTCCTCTGTTTGTGGGAAGCTCGGGCTTGCCACGGCCAAAGCCCATCCTTCCACTCTCATTCTAGATATCTCTGTGACTTGAATGAGGGTGGATGGAGGAAGAGAACCCTCAGTCCCGCTGGGATCGGGGCCCTTTCTCCAGTTCATTCGTGTCTCCTCCCGAAGGTGCTTGAGATCAGCACTCCTCAGTCGCTCGAGGAGGACTTTTTCTAAGTATAGTATTTTTGCTACGTGCGCGGTCATGAGATTTCCCTCACGTCGGGTGCTCGTTTTATTGTAGGCAGACTGTATGGCAGCAGTGGCAGAGCGTTTAAAAACAGCCCTTTGAGTTTCCCACTCTTGAAGCTGTCTCTCTGCACTTTTTCCACTTAATGGAGTTGCTAGTTCAGCCTCTTTGGGATTAAGTTGCAAATCCATATCCACTTCCAGAGAATGTCCCATTTTTTTAGCTTCATCAGCTAAGGATTCTTCTGGTTTTGATTCAGCACGTGTACCTTCTTTTATTGCCTGTTGGGTGGCTGTAGATGTTGCTAGTGTTTGTTTAGGTGGTTCAAATTTTGCAACATTGTTTTTCAGACGAGCGGTATTCCCAGCTCTCACTGTACCCTTGTCTTCATGGGTTTTTGTGGCTGTGGGACACTAACGCTTAGTCAGGGTCAATACTTATCCTTGTAGAACTGTAATCTCATCCGCGCGAGAGCCCTGTTTTTTGAGTGCGTCTTGCAAGTCTCTTCTCAGGGAATTTATCTGCACCCTTTGTTTTCTCTGAGCTTGCTTCCACATTTTCACTGCATTGTGAAGCACTATGAATTTCTTTTCTTGGGCCACAGTTACTTGTCTCAGTTTCTGGACCTTCTTGTGCTCCCTTTTGTGCCGGGTTACCTGGGTTCTAAGCTTGGCCTCTAACGATGCTTTGGTGAGGCTCAGGCTAGCCTTTTGGTTTCTCATGCTGCTTTGCGGGGACATATTGGGTAATCAGACGTTCCTGCAGCAACTGTATTTCTTAACAGCCTGCAGATTGTCTTCCTGCAGAGTTCGCTGCTTCTCCTCGGCCATCTGGAGGTGCGTACGCAGACCTTGCAGTTGGTTCTGCTTCAAACTTCTCACCTTCCAAAAGTCTATTTATTTCTTTAAGCTCATGCAGCCTTTCATTCTTTTCCTTGACATCGTCTGTCAAATGAAAATTTTCTTCATCCAGTTTTAAGTTTTCTCTTTTGAAGCTTAAATTTTCTCCTTTTTCAGTCTCTGTACTATTCAGGGCCTCCTTGCAGTCCTCCTTCCATTTACGCACATCTGCTTTGAGAATGACAGTCTCCTGGCGTGAGACTTCCTTCTCTAGGTTGAGGGTCTGAAGCTCCTTCTGAGAGACTTTGAGATCTGTATTAAGATTGACAATAGTTTCTTTAGAAATGTCCAGCTCCTCAGTGAGACTGTGTAGTTACTTTCTGGAGACTTCCAGGTCTGTGCGGCAGCTGTTGGTCTCATGATGTGAGGCATCCAGTGCTCTGCGGAGTGTCTGAACCTCTTTCTGAGATACGTCCACCTCTGTCCGGACACTGTTGACCTCCTGTTGTGAGGCATTCGGCTCTACGCGAAGAGTGTGAACCTCTTGCTGAAAGACTGTCATCTGCTTTAGTGCCTCCTCATACTTCCGCTTCAGTTTAGCCATCATTTTATCAGATTGGCTCTGCTTTTCATCCATGGCGGAAATAGTAGCGTTTGCAGTATCTAGCTCAGTCTTGTGATCATCCAATTCTGTTCCAGATTCAGAGTACATTGCGAGCACCGTCTTCTGTAACTCAGCATTATCTTCCCTCTCAAGTTTCAATTGTTCCCGGAGTAGATCACAGTTACGCCTGGCAATTTTCAGGGCGTCTTCAGGACTGGTCAAGGGATCGTCACTCACTGGTTCCGTCTCCGCTTCCCTGGGATGATTGGTTGAGGGTTCCTCACTGTTGGCACCGGTCAGACACTTCTTTGGGGTACATGACTTCTGCCTTGGGCCCTCTGGATATTCGATTATTCGCAGGATGAATTCTCCATTTTCTCTAGGCTGCAGGACAACTCGGTCCCCTTTTTTCTCCACAGGATCTGCGGACGTGTCTGTTCCTTCCAAGGTACTGTAAGTGAAGAACCGCTTTTCTTTTTCCTCCTTTTTGTTTTGGATGACTCCGTCCGATCCGGAATACAGGGGTCTCCTTCTTTATTTGATACTTCAGCGGCTTCATTGAATACGCCAGGCTTTTCTTGCAGTTGCTTTAGCTGACAGAAATATTTGGTGATCTGCTGCTCCCACTCTTTCTCCTGTCGACCATATTCGTCATCATAGAGAGCGGTCTTTTCGGTTCGTGCCGAGTTCAGGCACCCCACCATTCTTGGGGTGTTTTGTGGGTGTGACTCGGTTCGGGTTCCCCGTAAGAGATGTCTTCCTCTTTATTGGACTGGAAGGACCACTCTTCCGTGGGGTAGGGTTCATTACTGGAACGCTGCATCTTGTCCTCCATTTTGGGGCTATCAGGTGTAATTTTCTTCCTGATCTCAGGAGGCGCTATTGCAGCTGTTACCACTGTATTTGCTAGAACCCCCAATTGTGGTAGCCTTACAGGTGGGCATATTTTGCTTGTAGAGGTCGTAGCTCTCACAGGCATCTCTGTAGACTTTTCTTTTTCTTGGGTAAGTTTTACAATATCAGCAGTACTGTGCAAGCAATTTCTCTCATTAGGTATACTGGATGTGCAGTTGCTAGGTAAAAACTTCTGTTTGCTTTACACCATTTACTTGCTAGATAAAATCCCTCCGCTTCAGCCAAATAATGTGGGTTTCTGCTTAGTTCAGTAAGGTTCAGTCTCAACTTTGGGTATTATGGCATTCACACTTTCGGATACCTTTTACACAGCTCAGCAATTCCTTTTTCCCCAGTAGGGCAATTTTACCCTCAGCACTTGTTTACTGAAAATTCCCCTGCTTCAGCACAGTCTTGCATCAATTTTCACACTTTTCTGCATATACTCCATTCACAACTGGAGTTACATTCACATAAAAATCCCGACATGTGTCAGATCGAACATAAATGAACTGCACATCCAAATTCTGTCACCACCGTCCTGCGGGCATCAACGTAGTCTTGCCCGTGCTCTTTGTTGGTGCACGCGTTGCCCACTATCACCCATCCTAGGTCAAGTCTTTGGGCGTATGGTGCGTTGTGGGGTCCGTTATGCTGTTTACGGACTTTATGTACCCTCATGATGTCCCTATCGAGCAGCAGCAGGATCTTGGCACCTTGTTCTATCGGCCGGATGTGGTTGGCTATTCCTTTGAGGTGGGGGTAATGGAGTGCCACGTCTGATGTGGGAATCTCGTCCCTGTTTGTGGCCATGTGGTTGCACTCGATGAGTGTGGGAAGGGGCATGTTCACTTTGCTGTCTATAGAGCATATGGTGTAGCCATTCACTCTTCTCCCTGTGGTCTCCATTCGCCCTGCGCACGTTCTGAGAGTGTAAGGAGAAGCACCGTCTTGTATGTTAAACATGTCGAAGAACTCTGACCTGACCAGCGATCGGTTGCTCTGGTCGTCGAGGATTGCGTACATCCGAATAGCCTTCTCAGGTTGTCCCTGGGGGTGCACTGCGACGAGGCATATTTTGGAGCAGGACATTTTGTCGCCTTCTTTTCCGCATACCTCAGTGCGCTGAGATGTGACGGATGTTGACTCTCCTTCTTCTTTCTCCCCGCCATGCTCCACTACGGAGGATGGGTTCTTGAGTTGGTGGAGTGTCATCGCCTCTGGGTGTAATGCTGTCACGTGCTTGTCACTTTCGCACACTGTGCATTTGATCTCTTCCTTACAGTCCCTGGCTAGGTGAGTCGTGGAACCGCAGCACTTGAAGCAAACTCCGAATTCTCCATGTAGCCTCTTGCGTTCCTCTAGGGACTTCATCCTGAACCCAAAGCACTTGTTGAGTGGGTGTGGCTTCTTGTGTATGGGACATTCCCTGTTTGGGTCCCTTGGTTCCTTGTCTCCGGCGACCGACTGGTCGGGAGTAGTTTGGGTCGTGGGGGGCACGTCCGTCCTGCGGGCCGAGATGGGTGTTTGGGGGTTACCATATCTCGTCGCTGGTCTCTCATTCTTCAGGCTGCTTGTACTGTGTGTGGTTTGCGCACCTAAGATGAAACTGGGATCGTTCCTTGTCCTTGCCGCTTCGCGGATGAAGCTCACAAAGAATGAGAAGGGGGGGAAGGCGACTTGCTTCTCCCTTTTGTATTTGGAGCCTTGTGAGATCCATTTTTCTTGGAGGTTGTAGGGTAGCTTCTCCAGGATGGGTCTCACTCCACGAGCTGAGTCTAGGACGTTGAGACCTATCAAGGAATGGTCTTTCCTCACGGACTCCATTTCTTGCAGCAGGTCCCCGAGCTCTTGTAACTTCGAGTAGTCTTTAGTTGTGATCTTGGGGAAGCTCTCGATTCTTTTGAAGAGTGAATCCTCGACTGCTTCGGGGCTGCCATAGGACTCTTCTAGCCTTTCCCACACTAGGTCAAGACCTACTTGGGGTTGGTGCGCGTTTGCCGCCCGAAGTCTCTGCGCTTGCTCCCTGGATACGTTCCCCAGGAACTTGACTAACAGGTTGAGCTCTTCCCTTGCTGAGAAGTCCAAGCTGTCGATTGTGTCTTTGAACGTGAACTTCCACGTCCGGTAGTTTTCAGGGCGGTCGTCGAAGCTGATGAGTCCTGCGTGCACCAAGTCGCGCCGGATCATGTACTTGGCTATGTCTGTCAGACCTGAGGCATCGGCGTGTTTGTCCCGTTCTGAGGTAGTTGCTGGGATGGTCTGTGCGGCCGCCTCTTCCTTGACGTGGACGCGTGATGGCTGCTGGCTAGTGTGAGGGGCTGTTTTCTCCCGCGTGGTTGTACCTGGATTGCGAGCCTGTTGTGGTGCATCCGTGTGCGCTCTGGCGTGTGGATCACTGTTGCGGCTGTGGCTATCCCAGGCAGCATGTGCCATTGATGGAGCAGCGTCTTCTCCTCGTGGTCCTAGCGAGTCTTCGGTGTCTGTGGAGTCACTCCATCCGTGTTGGGATGGTGCGCTGGTGTTTACACTGAAGAGGCTCCTTACGTAGTCTTCAGTGCGTTGGGCTGGATCCTCTGAGGCTATCCGTTTGTACGGTAGCTCCCCGCCGTCCTGTCTCGCAGCTGCTTCTAGGATTTCGGCTTGGGCTATGGCGGCAGCGGCATCCTCTTCTTTGCTTAGAGCCTCTAGATCCGCGTCTAATTCGGCCTTTTTACGCGCAGTGGCAGCGGCGGCATTTGCAGCGGCGGCGGTAGCAGCGGCGGCGGTGGCGGCATTAGCGGCGGCGGTGGCAGCGGCAGCGGCATTGGCGGCATTCTGCTCCTCCTCTTCTATGCGCGCTTTTTCTGCTCTTACGGCTGCCTCTCTGCGACCATATTCGGCCCTGGCACGTGCGGCGGCTCGCGCCTTGGTAGCCTTGGTGCTTGAGCTGGACGCGTTAGATTGCGCTGATCTTGCTGACATTGATGAGTGTCTGGATGTGCTTGAGCGCTGCGACGCGGTCTCCAGGAGGAGCTCTTTTCTCACGCTTTGCGTCTCTGTGATGGCGGCCCGCACGCGGCTGTCACGTGCAAGATCAATGTTATTTTGTAAGTCTCTTTCTTGCAGGCTTTCGCCGGTGTTGGTTCTGGTTAAGTAGGTGATGTATGTTTCTGACAGCCCTTGGTAGCACGAGTGATTAGACTTTATTTGAATAATTGCCTGCGCGAGCTGCTGTGCATTATCGTCAATACTAACGACATTGCGTAACTCCAATGCGGTTGTTTCCCAGGCCAACTCTAATTTAGCGCGGTGCGCTCCAATGTCAGTCTCATATTTTTCGCGGGCCTTTTGTGTCAGTGTGACTGTCCGTTTAGGCCTTGCGTCTGTCTGCGCCTGTTGCAGTTGCGCAGCGGTCTCTGTGTCTGAGAGATCGCTTTCCTGCGTGATGTCTGGTGAGGCTCTGAGTTCTGCCATGCTGTAGGTGTGTGTAGGCCTTTTGCCAGTGCGTGTGGCCTGCGCTCTTTTACCTTGTCAGCGATGGGCTTCTGTCTCAGATGATGCCGAGCGGTGTCCTGCAGCGTGCAGCGTAGGGGTAGCTGTACTCACAGGTGTCCGGTGGTTCTGATCCGTGTCCTAGCGGGTGTCCGGTAGCGTGGCCCTTGATGGCGCTAGCCGTGGGGACGTGCGCAGGAGTAGGTAAGATGGTGGCTCCTCACTATGGGGCTGTGCAGAGGGTGAACTCAGACAGAGAAAAAAGGCAATTAGGTTTGTGTGTACAGTCTGTTTGCAAAGCTGCTGCCTTGTGTGCAGGGTTGCTTGTGCAGTGTAAGCTGCTTGCTTATCTGAAAGGCTGCAAGCTGTGTGCAGTTTGCTGTATAAAGCTTGCTGCCCTGTCTGGCAGAGTGAAGCTGCTGCTTGTCCTGGGGTGCAGAGACTGCTCTGAATAGCTGTGTATGCTGCTTGCATGTACTGCTGTAGAGGTGCTCTATATTGTCATGGAGTCTGGAGTAGCAGCTCCTGTAAGTGTCTGTAAGGCACACGATTA
>WSYH01001756.1:81713-108101 GCA_036426205.1 Ascaphus truei | reverse complement strand
CTTGTGTAATCTCCTCTTCGGATACTGGGCCAAATTGAAAATTGTGGGCAGTGTTGGGAGGGGGTGGGGCTATGTGGGTAATCCCAGGATGAGATTCAGGTTTGTGGTTTGGGCTGCGTTTTGCTAATAAGTTAGTGGCACACCCCACAAAGTAACCATTGAATGCATTTGCAATGTCAGTGGGGTTTGTCAGAGTAATATCCTCCTTAGTGATATTACTTGGTTGTTGATGGTTAGAAGGCTGGAATATATTGTTGATAACCTTCCAGAAGTTAACTGGGTTTGATGTATTCTGGTGGAGATTGTCAGAGTAATATTGTGCTTTTGTGTGCCTTGTTTGCCTTGTGCACATGTTCCGCAGGCATCTGTATTGATTGAGATCCTTGGATGTGCCAGTTACTTTGTAGCTTTTCGACAAGGTTTCCCTGAACTGGTAGAGTGCTATAAGGTCAGTTGTAACCCATGGAAGGTGGGCCCCCCGTACCCTTATTTTGCGCAGTGGAGCATGGGTATCGCAGAATTTTAAGAACTCGGATTGGAAATAGTCGAGCGCAGAATCAGGGTCGGGAATTAAATCGATTCTGTGCAATGGGCTGTTGGTAAGGTCATCCAGAAACTGTTGTGGGTTAAAGTTTCTAATTGTTCTAGTGAGGAGAACTTTAGGGCTTGAATGCGGCGGTTTAATTTTCCTTACACAGTACACTATTGCATGGTCACTGAAAATATCAGGAAGGATGCCAGAGGATTGGATTCTGCTGGGGTTTGAGGAGAGAATCCAGTCTAGCAAGGAATGGTTGTGCGATTTCAGGTTTGTCCGTGTGGGTTTGGAAATGAGTTGCGATAGGTTAAGCGATCTGATTTGTATTGATTTAGTAAGACCATAACTTGAATATGGAGTACATGTTTGGGCACCAGTCTTTAGAAAATACATTTTGGAAGTAGAGAGTGCAGACAAGTGCCACCAAATTGATAAAGGGTATGGCTAATTTGATTTATGAGGCTAGCTAAATTAGATTTGTTTATATTAGAAAATAGGCGTTTAAGAGGGGATTTGATGACTTTATACAAATATATTCAGGGACAGTACAAGGAGCTATCAAAAGAACTATTCATCCCAAGGGCAGTACAAAGAAAACTTGGTGGTCTCTTAAGGTTGGAGTAAAGGAGATTTCACCAGCAACAAAGGAAAGTTCTCTTTTCAATAAGGGCAGTACAAATGTGGAATTCATTATCCGCTGAGACTTTGATGACAGATTGTAACAGGGACTTATCTCTGTTAAAGCAACTTGCCTCTAATCTAGCAGTGTGCTGGTTAATTGCTGTTGTGCGCAATAAAGCCTAATTGTAGTTTAACTTTAAACAGTCTCCATTGCGTACCTCTGCACATGTCTCGAACACAGATACATTAGATATTTTAAAAAAAAGGTTGGACAACTTTTTTGAAAGGAACGGTATACAGGGATATACCAAATTAGCAAACATGAGAAGGATGTTGATATGATTGTCAATTCTTGGAAGTCTGGAAGGAATTAATTTTTCCCCTTATAAGATATCATTGGATTATATATATTTTTTTTGTTTTCCTTCCTCTTGAATCAATATACTGTAATTAGGGATATAGGATAAAGTATTTGTAATCTAAATTGATCATAGGTTGAACTTGATGGACACGTCTTTTTTTTTCAACCTCATCTACTATGTAACTATTGTGACAAACAGCTTACTCCGGGGTCCGCCGTCTGTCTGTCTAACTTAACTTAGGTTTTCCCTGACTCAGGGTTGAAGTGGCTTTTCCACTTCCAACAACAAAACAAGGTACTTTGCAGTTTTAGACAAAAAGGAACAGAATGATTTAACCTGTTTGGGGAGAGGCTTTTCCCCTCTCTGCTTCCAGCAGCCTTCCTGTCTCCAGGCTTTTGGGGAGAGGGAAGAGGAACCAGGAAATCAGTCTTGAATACCTGATTTCTAATTAGCATGACAGGTGACAGAAAACAGGCAGCAGACAAACTCTGGTCTGGATCCCTCATCCCTCAGTTCCAGCACTTGCCAAACTGTGGGATGGAGTGCATGTATTATGAAGCTGCACTCCCAGGCCAAACAGGATAGCAACTGTTCAATATCCTGGGAGCCCTATATATGGAATTTATTACCATCCCCTGGTTTCTGTCACATATCCTCCCCCCCAGCTCAGACCTCGAGGGATGAGCGACCATGGATATTAGGGAGTGCATCCTTGACAACCCGTCAGCATTGCCATGTTTGTGCCCTGACTTGTGTTCCACAGAAAATTTGAAGGGTTGTAGACTTAGGAACCACCTGGTCTTTCTAGCATTCTTCTCTCTGTTTTGACACATCCAGGTGAGGGGTGCATGATCCGTGACCAACCGGAATTTTCTCCCCAACAGATAGTATTTGAGCGTCTCTACAGCCCACTTTATTGCGAGACACTCTTTCTCGACTATGGACTAATTTTTTTCCTGGGGATTTAGTTTCCTACTTAAATAAAGGATGATGTGCTCCTCACCTTGAGACTCCTGGGAGAGTACAGCCCCCAGCCCTACCTCAGATGCGTCGGTTTGGATTAAGAACTCTTTAGAGAAGTCAGGTGTGACCAACACTGGTTGGGCACAGAGAGCTTCTTTCAGGCTTCTAAAGGCCTGTTCGTTTTTCAGGGACCACTTTACCATTAACAGCCCTCTTGCTTTTGTGAGGTCGGTTAGTTGGGTTGCCTTAGTTGCAAACTTGGGAATAAACCTTCTATAATAACCAATTAATCCCAAAAAGGTCCTTACTTGTTTTTTTGTAACTGGCCTTGGCCAATTTTGTATCGCCTCTACTTTGAGTGTTTGGGGTTTGAGTAAACCTCTGCCAATAGAATACCCCAGATACTTGGCCTCCTCCAGACCAATAGTGCAGTTAGTCCAGCAGACCGAACTGCGTCAAGCACAGCTTGGACCTTTGGAAGGTGGGATCTTCACTATGGATTACCACATCATCCAGGTAGGCGGCAGCATACCGAGCTTGTGGTTTTAAAATGTTATCCATCATTCTTTGGAATGTGGCGGGAGCTTCATGTAAGCTAAAAGGCAGCACCCTATACTGAAAGAGGCCGTCTGGGGTTGAGAAGGCTGTCTTTTCTTTTGCCCTTTCTGTGAGGGGAACCTGCCAGTACCCTTTTGTTAGGTCTAGGGTCGTGAGATATCGGGCTTTGCCCAGTCTCTCTACCAGTTCATCAACCCTGGGCATAGGATAAGTATCAAATTTTGACACAGCGTTTAGTTTATGGTAGTCATTGCAAAACCTTGTTGTACCGTCTGGCTTTGGGACTAAAACTATAGGGCTGTTCCACCCACTTTGGGATTCCTCAATTACGCCTAGTTTTAGCATTTTTTTAACCTCTAAACTTATAGCCTCTCTTTTGGCCTCTGGGATTCGGTACGGTTTAAGGTTAAGTCGGACCCCCGGTTAAGAGACTAGGTCATGTTCAATTACGCTAGTTCTACCTGGCTGTGTAGAGAAGACTTCTTTGTTTCTTCTCACTAAATTCTGGACCTCTCGTTTCTGATGAACGGACAGGGTTTCAGCTATGCTAACCTCTGGGTCAGTTTCTCGATTCTCTGACGGACGTGGGGGTACTAGGGTTAACAAGACCTCTCTATCTTTCCAGGGCTTAAGTAGGTTTATATGGTAAATTTGCTCAGGTTTCCTCCTACCTGGTTGTCTCACCTTGTTATTTACTTCTCCCACTCTTTCCAAGACCTCATATTGCCCATGCCACTTAGCAAGGAATTTACTCTCTACGGTGGGAACCAGAAATAGTACCCTATCGCCTGGAAAAAAAATTCTGACCCTAGCACCCTTGTTATACGTATTTCTCTGTGCCTCTTGAGCTTTTTCCATATGTTCCCTCACTATAGGTAGGGCTGCAGCTATGCGGTCCTGCATCTGGGCAACATGCTCTATTACACTTATGTAAGGGGTAACCTCGTGTTCCCAAGTCTCTTTGGCTATATCCAGTAAGCCCCTTGGGTGTCGGCCATACAATAGTTCAAACGGGGAGAAGCCTGTGGATGATTGGGGAACCTCCCTAATGGCAAATAACAGGTATGGTAACAAACAATCCCAGTTTTTCCCATCCTTATCGACCGCCCGGCGTAACATGCTCTTTAATGTTTTATTGAACCGTTCCACTAAACCATCTGTTTGTGGATGATAGACTGAGGTTCTGAGATGCTTGATTTTTAGGAGTTTACATAACTCTTTTGTTACTTGGGACATAAATGGTGTTCCCTGGTCAGTTAAGATCTCTTTAGGAATTCCGACCCGGGTAAACAGAACTATTAACTCTTTTGCTATGTTTTTAGCAGAGGTGCTACGTAGGGGAATTGCCTCCGGATTTCGGGTGTCATAATCTAATATTACCAATATACAGTATGCCGATTTCCCCTAGCAGACTTTATTAGGGGTCCTACTAGATCCATAGCAATCCGGTCAAATGGTACATCTATTATGGGAAGGGGTACCAATGGGCTACGATACGCTTTTAACAGGGCGGTGATCTGACATTCTGGGCATGAGGAGCAATAATTTGTAATTTCTGCCAGAACCCCAGGCCAATAGAAGCTTCAGAGAACCTTTTCTTTTGTCTTTTCCACCCCTAGGTGTCCCCCCAATGGGTGACTATGTGCGAGGTGTAATACTACATTACGGAATATCCGTGGTACCAACAATTGTTTAGTTATAATTGATTTCCTTTTATCAACCCGATATACTAGGTCATTCTCTACCTCGATATAGGGGTAGGCAAGTGACCTATCTAGTTGGCCCGGAGTACTATTCTGGTCCCGTATATTTCCCCTTGCTTCCGCTAATGTGGGGTCTTCCCACTGGGCCTTCTTAAAACTCCCAGGACTGACCTCTAGGTCAGCGAATGTCTTATCCTGTTCTGGGGTGGTAAGTCCGTGTTCAACATCTTGATTTGGGGTATTCCCTACCAAGGTAGCCATTGGGAAGGGAATTGTACAGCTCTCATCCTCTTTCCCCTTCTTATTTAGGCCCTCATCAACCTCTATTTCTGAAAAAGGGAAAGGATTTGTTTCTTCTGTTACTTCGTTATGGTCCGCTATTGAACTATGGGCGCTATTCTTAGAGGAGGACCACATTTTTAGAAAATGGGGAAAGTCGGTCCCTAGTAACACATCATGTGCCAGTTGGGGACTATACCCACTTTGAAATCTAAAGAACCAAACTCTGTTTCAATAAGAACATCAACAGTGGAATATTCGTGATTAACCCTATGTTTTCAACAAATTGCCACTCTTTGTGAACTGTTTACCTGTTTTTTCTCAATGGGCAACAGGTATTCGGACACTAGTGTAACCATACTCCCAGAGTCAAGTAGTGCCCGAACCCTCTTACCATTTACCTTTACAAATGCCCACAGATGGTTATTCAAGGGGTCCTCTGGGCTAGGGCCCATACATTGGGACCATAGCGAATAAGGTTCAACGCTGTTGCATTGCATTGGTTCAGCATTTAGTGGGCAGACTTTCGCGGTGTGGCCCCTCTCATAACAATTTACACATTTAGGTACATAGTCTGTGTCCCACTTAGAGCCCTTTTTCGGCTCCCCATGTTGGCTGTTGCCCTTAGTGTGCGAGCCACTGTTGCTTGTGCTGTGTGAAGGTGGTCGTCGCTCTTCAGCCTCCCTTAACCCTGGTACCCTTTTACCGTCTCTGGAAGAGTCCTGGAACCTTGGGTAGTGGGGATGCTCCATGCCTATGGGTTGCGGGTGCTCTTCTGCTGGATTGTACCTTTCTACGAGGGCCACCAGCTCATCTGCATTGTGGGGGTCACTCTGACTGACCCAACGGCGTAGGGCAGAGGGAAGTTTCCTCAAGAACTGGTCCATGACCAACCGTTCCACGATGTGGCTTGCTGAGTTGATCTCGGGTTGTAGCCACTTCCGAGTGAGGTGGATGAGGTCATACATCTGGCTTCGGGTGGCTTTATCCAACGTGAAGGACCATGCGTGGAACCTTTGGGCACGAACAGCCGTGGTTACGCCGAGGCGGGCGAGGATCTCGAACTTCAATTTTGCATAGACGTTAGCTTCGGCTGGCTCTAGATCAAAGTAAGCTTTCTGGGGTTCGCCGCTTAAGAAGGGTGCGATTAGACTGGCCCACTCAGCTTCTGGCCATCCCTCTCTCTGTGCCGTGCGTTCAAACGTGAGAAGATAGGTTTCAACATCATCCGAGGGCCCCATCTTCTGAAGGTAGTGGCTTGCCCTGGTCATTCTCGGGACTGGGGCTGCTTCTGCCAGTGGGGTCTTAATGATAGTCTCTCTCAGGATCTCGAGTTCCTGCTGTAAGCCCTGGGTGAACCGTTGTTGCTCCTCTCTCAGCAAGTGGTTTGTCTCTTGCTGGTTTGCATTCGCGATTTGCAGAGCTGCATTCGCCTCTTGCAGGGCTGCATTCGTTGGTTGCTGGTTTGCATTAGCCTCTTGCAGGGCTGCATTCGTCTGTTGCTGGTTTGCATTAGTCTGTTGCTGGTTTGCATTAGCCTCTTGCAGGGCTGCATTCGTCTGTTGCTGGTTTATTAACAGCTGTTGCTGGGTTTCATTCGTGTCTTTCTGGGCAGCGACATTGCGTACCAGCACACTCACCACATCTTCCATCTTGTTTGGAGAGAAAAAAAAACGTTTTTTTTTTTTTTTTTTTTAAAGTTCTTTAACCCGCAGACCTTTTAGTGTTCTGCCCGCATTCTCCACCTTATGTGATAAACGGCTTACTCCGGGGGTCCGCCGTCTGTCCGGGACTGTTAGAACACGGTCTTTTAGGGTAGGTTAAATGATGAGGCGTCACGTGCTGTTCCTTTAAACAGGCTATGCCTGGTTTATTCAGTCCCAGGCACTGAGACTGCCACAGTGCATACAACAGAAACACAGCAAAACAAAAAGCGGCTCACCTGAGCAATAACTTAACTTAGGTTTTCCCTGACTCAAGGTTGAAGTGGCTTTTCCACTTCCAACAACAAAACAAGGTACTTTGCAGTTTTAGACAAAAAGGAACAGAATGATTTAACCTGTTTGGGGAGAGGCTTTCCCCCTCTCTGCTTCCAGCAGCCTTCCTGTCTCCAGGCTCTTGGGGAGAGGGAAGAGGAACCAGGAAATCAGTCTTAAATACCTGAATTCTAATTAGCATGAAAGGTGACAGAAATCAGGCCAAACTGTGGGATGGAGTGCATGTATTATGAAGCTGCACTCCCAGGCCAAACAGGATAGAAACTGTTCAGTATCCTGGGAGCCCTATATATGGAATTTATTACCATCCCCTGGTTTCTGTCACACTATGTTGAAGAAGATAATAAGAAAGGAAAGAATATCACTCACGAGGGACTCCTCTGCAAGCAACTGCGGATCGGGGACATCTTTGCATTATTGCTGATGGGGATCATTGCGTCCTAGGTCAAGAGTTGCTGCCGCAGTTGGATGAAGAGGATGAATCTTCATCATGGCAAAGGTAAGACACACATTGATTGTATTTTATTTAATTGTGTATTTTTTTTTTAGGATGCCTATTGACTGGTAATGTGTTTATCTATGCCCTCGGTATAGATAACCACATTGAAAATCAATGCATTGTTTGACAAATGTTTGTTTTTGTTTAATTGTAATGTATTTTAGTTTGTGGATTTTTTTAAAGGTTGCCCAGTCATAACCATTGTGGCAATCCTCGCCCATATTGTGGGTATAGGTTACCATAGTGACAATCAATGTTTTTTTTTGGCTGTGGTTTTTTTTTTTAGGGTGTCCATTAATTGCCATTGTGGCAATCCTTGATCCTATTTTGGGCATAGCATACTACAGTGAAAATGGGTAGAGGGGGTGGGGGTAGAGGGTTGTTACCCAGGTGAGGGTGGTTAGACCACCTTCGTGGGTAGCGGGTGTTAACCCCTTAATTACCATAGCGATTAATAACTGCTAAGGGGATTAAAGGTTTAGAGGCCAGTTGTTATTTTTATTTGATTTTAACCACTGAAGAAGTGGAGGACCAGAATTATGTAGATTGCCTTCATCCTTGCAGGGGTAAGTACACCTTTTATCTACTATATGTTGGCTGGTTAATATATATTTTTTTGTTAATGGGAAAATGCACTATTATCTAGATCTGGCTAATAGGGATTTTTCTCATTGTACTGTAGGTAGGGATACTTTACCGAGGTAATAAATAATAATAAATAATAATTGTCTGGTTATTGTGTAAAATTGATTGGAAACATATATATGTATTTCTTCTATTTTTCTTAAAGATCTATAATCACATTGTAACGGACGTGCTCCCCACAAACCTGGACCGGATCGCATGGTTGAGGTGGGGATATGGAAGCACCGACCTGAAGTTGCAAAGCCGGTCCGAATTGCGGATTCCGTCATCGTGGGTAGCCGGGTCGGGGTTGGAGAGAGCAGCATAAATGATATCCAGGCTGGGGTCAAGGCAGGCGGCACAGGCGCGATGGTCGGGGTCACAGGTTGGGGTCGGTACCAGGGAAGGCTTCAGCACAGTGAAGACCTCTGGAAGGCTTCAGAAAATAGGGAAGCTTCGCGCAGGGGCTTCAGCACAGGGAAGGCCTCAGGAACAACGCTTCAGCGCAGGAGCTTCAATACAGGGAAAGCCTCAGGAATAGAGAAGCTTCAGGATAGGAAGCAGGATAGGCCTCTGGAAGCAGAAAAGAACTCTGGAAGCAGGATAGAATGCAGAAGGCAAAGAAGAGGTGCTTGTGACAAGCAAAGGTTTACAAAGACTATGCTCAGCCCCTTCCTGATTGAAAAGGCTGACCCTAAATAGCATGGAGAGCTTATACAGGACTGCAATGTAAGTCCTGGAACAGCTGTAGCCAATTGCTCAGTTCAGGGAGTGATTTGCCTGGAACCTCTACAGCCATGTTAGGGTGAGTTCCAGCCAAACCCAGGACCGGAACCCTTACACACAAAGAGCATACAGCAAGAGGGTCAGGTGCGCACTCTCATCCAGGTGATATATGGAACAAGAACAGAGAACACCAAAAATAGTGCAGTACTGTAATATAATAGATTTCTGAGAGTAAGAAAATTATTATATTACTCACATTTTATGTGAGCAATATGGGCTTTTCAGTTATTATAGAGTGACCACTATGTAAATTTTGTACTGGATGGACAGGATACTCCCAAAAGAAAAGAAAAGACAAAAAATGGTGCAATACTGTTGTGTACTAAAATCTTAACAGTAAATCAATAGTAATATTACTCACATTCTTTGTGAGAAATGAAAGCTTTCCGGTTGTTATAGCGTAACCACCTCAAAATGCAGATCTTCTTACTGGAGGGACAGGATACTCCCAGGGAAAAAACAAAGGACAGGACAATGGATAATATTGAAAACTTTATAACAAATAGTAATAAAAACATAAAACACTTACAAGCATGTAAGCCAGAATGGGCAGTGGAACTCCCCTGGGTCATGTAGTGAGGAAGAGAACCCCAAGAAAAGCCCTTTTCATAGCAACCCTCGTGGTGGCCCTCCGCATCACGCTGCTGCCTTTTGGGGTTCATGGTGAACTTCCTCAAACCTCTGCACCAATAGTTCTGTCAAGCTTCCAGTGTCGCCCTACTCGTTTCGTCACATAGACTTCTTCAAGGGGCATAGTAATTAAGTCCATAGTGTCCTCTCCTTAAATAATTAAGTTTCCTTGTTGGGTTCCATATGCGCGTGACGTCATCTGTTCCCTCACACAGCTTTCAGCCAATCAGTATCCTTGAGATCCTCCCCGTTTGGCTGCAAAGAGAAGCACTCCTTGCTGAAGTGAAACAGGGAGAGTGTCTTCAGCAGCTCATTAGTAACTGTTACCCCCATATTGCTGGTGCAGGATTCTTCCAGGGGTTACTAGGGAGGTGCCTACTATAAAAAAAAACTAATTACTAGCATGTAGTATATACATATAGTGTTAAATAATGCTATCAATTAGTATGTTTGGAAACACAATTACAGCAAAATCTAATAACATTATTGTAACAGGGGATTTATCCCTGTTCTGGAAATGTGCCTCTAATCCAGCAGTGTGGTGGTTAACTGCTGGTAGTCAATTAACCAACACCACCTGGCTGATTAGGTTTGTTAGAAAAGCCTGCCCTTGAGACAGGAAGTGAGATTTCCTGAGTCTCACAAATTGTGGGACTGACCATAGGAACAGATGTCTTGAGCCTGCCAGAAGAAAAACTGCACGCTGCTTGCAAGACACAGGGGAAAGCACTTCTGAACCTGAATGCGGATATAGCCTGAGGAAAAAGGCAGCAACCCAGGAACAGAAAAGACTTTCCCTCCAACTACAAGAAAACAGATAAGACTTTCCTTTATAAGACTTTGTATCTGCACATATCAAGATATATGTTTGGGGCTGGGAGACATGCTAGTCTAAAGGGAGTTGTGGACTGCATAGGTTTCACTAGACATACTCCCAAGTGAAGAGAAACTTTGTTTGACCCCTTATTTGAACATGTTTGGATGATTTTCTTATGTTAAGGAAACGGGCGCAATAAAAGCCTTATTTAATTTCACCTTAACAAGTCTCCCTTGCATACCTCTGCGCACATCCTCCTACAATAGATATATAAATATACTGTACGGGTATAGAATATACTTTAATACATGTAGAATAAATGCATACTTTTTATTTTTGAGGTTTATTATACAGTACAGTATGTAAAAAAGTATTGCATACTGTATGAAAAAAAACTGCATACTGTACTGTTTCAGGTTTTCTATAAAGCTCACAGTTATTCTATCCTAATCCATAAAAATGGCACTGCCACTAGATTGTTGCCTACAGTACGTCGATTTTGAAATCAATTTCAGCAATGTGCAAGCATCGTTACAAAAAGCAACATTATTCATCGAAATCCCTCCATTTGCCGTTCTCCGCCTGATGACAAAGTTTCTTTTCTGAGGAAAAATAAAAGTATTACTGTAATGGTTGGTTCAAATTAGTCAGTCCCCTAAAAAGTTCCCACAGTCAGTCCCCACAGTCCCCTCGGTCAGTCCCAATAATAATTTTCTCGGGGGGCATCTCTTGTTCACATACACGCATGTGCCTAGATGTGTTGACACTCATACAGTATGCGTTTCAACAAGGTCTCAATGAAACATACAGTAGGCGCATGCGCCTAGCTGTGCACCAATTGTTCAGTATCTACTGTAGAAGCTGCTCAGCCAATGATATTGCTGGACTACATTTTCGCGAATTGTGACAAAAATAATAGAACTAAATAACTACAGGCATACCCCGGTTTAAGGACACTCACTTTAAGTACACTCGCGAGTAAGTACATATCGCTCAATAGGCAAACGGCAGCTCACGCATGCGCCTGTCAGCACGTCCTGAACAGCAATACCGGCTCCCTACCTGTACCGAAGCTGTGTGCAAGCGGGGAGACTATAGAGCCTGTTACAAATGCGTTATTTACATCAGTTATGCACGTATATGACGATTGCAATACAGTACATGCATCGTTAAGTGGGAAAAAGCGAGTGCTTCACTTTAAGTACATTTTCGCTTTACATACATGCTCCGGTCCCATTGCGTACGTTAATGCGGGGTATGCCTGTATAAGCAAAGCGATTACACTAATTGAATTATTCACTTCACTGAAAATAAGAAATTTTCACTTGGTTTAAATTGCGCCTTTTTTAATATACTTATTTTCACATACAGGGATATACCAAATAAGTAAACATGTGAAGGATGTTGATCCAGGGAGAAATCTATTTGCCAATTCTTGAAGTCAGGAAGTAATTTATTTTTCCCCTTATGAGATATCATTGGATGATATTTCACTTGGGTTTTTATTTGCCTTCCTCTGGATCAATATACTGTAAATACGGATATAGGATAAAGGGAAGTGGTTGCAGGCTTATAACGCTTTGTCAAAAGGTTTTAACTAAATGACCCTTATTCATGAGAATACTAACATTGAAGTATTTAACTATGTATTTTGTCACATGTAGCATTGAGTATTTTTGTCTTTTGTTGTATACATTTGGCCATGCTTAGTAGCACTCCTTTTGACACAAATAATTATATAAATATAAATATATATATATATATATATATATATATATATATATATATATATATATATATATATAACACACACACACACACACACACACAAACACAGTGGTCGACAAATCACCCAAAAATTTACTCACCGGACCAAAAAATCTACTCGCCACTTAGTCCCGCCCCCAACCCTGCCCTAGTCCCGTCCCCAGCCCCACCCCCAGGCCCGCTTTAAAAAAAAAATTGAATAAATTCCTAGTAAGAACAACATTTGTTTTTGACATACATTTATTTATTGTATTACATTATACTACAATTTGTCCTTGTTACGTGTGTGTGTGTGTGTGTGTGGTGTGTTTTGGGTTGTGTGTGTGTGTGTGTGTGTGTGATTTTACCTGATTAGCAGTTCAGGTACCCTCATTTCAGCAGTGTTATATGTTGGAGGGGAGGTTTTTCTTACCTGTCTTCTGGGTTAGGGGGGATTCCGATGTCGCCCGTATTAAACTTGAGTCAAATCTGAAAGAAAGCAGTATAGGTTATTTCGGTGTACGTATGTGGCAGTTAAGATATATAGGGTAAATAAGATATCCAGGTCCAGAGTGTGAGACAGACAGTATGAGAGAGAGACAGTAAGGGTGAGAGAGAGAGAGANNGATGAGAGAGAAACACAGAAGAGAGAGATCACACAAGAGAGAGAGAGAGACAGAGAGAGGGAGGGAGATAGAGACACAGAGAGAGAGAACACACAGAGGAGAGAGAGAGACACAGAGAGAGGAGAGAGCACACACAACACAAAAGACACAGAGCAGAGAGACGAAGAGAGAAGAGAGAGGAGCAGGAGAGGGAGAGGGAGGGAGCTAGAGGGAGAGGAGAGAGACACAGAGAGAGAGACAACACAGAGAGAGAGAGAGAACGAGAGAGAGACCAGAGAGAGAGAGAGAGACACAGAGAAGAGAGACACACAGAAAAGCGAGAGAGAGAGAGAGGACAAAGAAGAGAATAGAGAACACAAGAGAGAGAGAGAGAGAGGGAGGACACAGAGAGCAGAAAGACGAGAGGGTACACACAGGAGGACGAGACAGAGAGAGAGGAGCGCGACACACAGAGAGAGAGAGTGGACCCACAGAGACGAGAGCGACACACAAGGATGAGACGACACAGAGAGAAAGGAGAGCGACACAGAGAGGAGAGAGAGGAGAGAGACAGAGAGAGCGACACACAGAGAGAAGTGACACACAGAGAGAGAGAGAGGGACAATCAGAAGAGAGAGAGGAGAGCAACATCAGAGAAGAGAGCGCAATAAGAGAGAGAGAAACACACAGAGAGAGAGGGAGAACGGCGGAGGCTGCGACAAAGAGAGAGAGAGAGTGACACAAAGAGAAAGAGAGCGACACACAGGGAGAGAGCGACACAAACACAGAGGTGAGAGACAGAGAGTGAGAGAGTGACAGAGAGTAATACAGAGAGAGAGACCCAGTCAGTCATTCCACCCCCTCACACTCTCTCACACACACTCTCACACACTCCTCACAGCACACACACACACACATACAACACTCACTCTCACACACTCACTCTCTCACACCACCACTCATCACTCCACTCACACTCTCTCACTCTCTCTCACACTATCACTCTCACACGCACACTCTCCCACGCACACTCTCTCCACACGCTCACACCACAACACTCAAACACACTCACACTCACACACACTCACAGAAACGGAGCTGCTCGGCGGGGAACCTGGCCGTGGGAGTCCACTCACCATCGGAGGTATGTGGGCAGTCATGTGGTGCTGATCGGAGTCATCGGAGGTATGTGGGGGCTGGGGGTATGTGGCGGCCTGGGGGAGAATCGGAGGTATGTGGGGGCCTGCTGGGGTATGTGGCAGCCTGCGGGAGACATCGGAAGTAGTGGGGGCCTCGGGGTATGCGGCGGCGAGAAGACATTGGAGGTATGTGGCGGCCTTCGGGGGTATGCGGCGGCACATGGGGGTATGCTGCAGCATTGGGGGCCATGCGGGGGGTAGGCGGCGGCATTGGGGGTATGTGGGGGCATTGGGGTTATGCGGCGGCCATTGGGGTATGTGGGGGCCATTGGGGGTATGTGGCGGTCATTGGGGTAAGAGGCGGGCATTGGGGGTATGCGGTAGCCATTGGGGTATGTGGCGGCCATTGGGGGTATGTGGGGGACATTGGGGGTAGGCGGCGGCCCATTTGGGGGTATGCGGGGCCATTGGGGTATGTGGGGGACTGGGGAAATCGGGGGCCTGCGGAGGCGCTCTCTGGCGCTATAGGGAGGAGAGAAACATACTGAGAGGCGGGGGGAGGAGGGAAGTCAATGTCAGGGAGCGGAGGCGGGGTAAGTCGCAGTAACATGAACCCGCCTCGGCTTTTTTTTTTTTCTCCTTCGCGCACGGGGGAACAGCGAACAGCGCGAGTGGGGAATTAAACAAGCAGCACGTGGGCTGCTTGGGCCAATCTGCTGAGGGGCAATTTTCAAGTCGCGATCGGCGACCGGGTTTGTCGAACAACATATTTATTATATATAGATAAATAATATATATATATATATAATATATATATATATATATATATATATATACAGCTCAAACCCCATTTATCGCACGATCCGCTACAATGTTAATCGCGTTTATCCGCTTAATGACACACACACCTCTCTCTCCACCTGAACAAACAGTGACTCGTAACAATGGATACAGCAAGCAACATGTTGTAATATAATATTACATATTGTGTATTTGCAGCAAAGAGAGCCGACTAGTGCTAATCTGTGTAAACAATTTGTTACATTACAGTATACGATGCCAAAGTTAATGCAACTATAAATCCTAATGTACAATGAGGTCCTCATTCACCATGACTGTGAAGGATGTCTTCCCTGCTGGACAGAGTGTTGCTCCTTAGAATGAATCGGAAATAAAAATTCTCGGATAGGGGGAAAATCTAATTACAGTGAAGAATCTTCATTAAAAAAAAAAAATTAAATACATTCCTACTTTCTTGCTAATATACTATATTCTTTTTGTGAAAATAGATTTTGTAAAGGAATATCGTGGGCCGCATAAAGATTGCCCCAATAATGACCTCATGATGTAAGCAGTGGATTTTTTGAATGACTGCAGTAGTGCTTCTGTTAACTCTTTAATGTGCCTTGCAACAACAACACTTACCTGTGGACTTTCAGCACCAGCGGCTGTGCTGGGTGTTCGGGGGAGCAGGGTGGGAGAGGTGGAGGAGGAGGTGAGGGGGGGGAGAGCAGAGGCCAGTATAATATCTGGGACACGCTACAGACCGGAGCACGCCCACACACGCAGCGGTGGGTTGACAGGAGGGTTGGAGGTATGAGAGGTTAGGAGGTTTCATTTGCCCCCCCACCACAGGTGGCGCCGCGTGCCGTGTTCCCATTCCGGGCTTGTCTCCTCACTAACCAAGGGGCTTCCTGGTCATGCGCAAGCTACATCATTCACCCCCACGATGCACATATCCCCCCACAAGCTATTAGTGTATTGGAAGCATTGATTTCATGAGGCTCTGGAGCTGCTGCTACATTACAGTGTGACCGGGAACCGCTGCGATTTGAACGTATTTATACCTCAGTATAGCAAGTATTTTGGTAGTTTACATTGATCTATAGGTGACCTAACCCCCTGCATAGAGGTTATAGTTAAGCAGAGGTAATATACGCCTCTTGAGTGCTATCCTCACACACTCATAAGCCAACAGTTTTTATACTCATTCAGTGTCCAGAACAGGATACTTAGGTTATTGGATATGTATCCTTTATTTACATGTGGTTAAGTGTGGGGGAGTATTGCCTTTAGCTCCTGTACTCGAGCTGGCTCCTCATGCCTAGTCACTTACAGTGTTCTTCTTGTAACATATAATTTTGTTCACTACCAAGTGTACTGTCTATCCCTCGTCACTACAGTTACCTACGCGCATGAGATCCATGGATGCCACAATATTGCACACTTACTCTAGTGTGGGTATACATTAATATAGTTTCAATTGTAGAGTTGGTCGTGGGAGGGGGGAGTTATTTAGGAGCTCCCTCTTCCAGTAGGCTCACCTACTTGTCAGGCTATCAGCCTTGCTATCACCTTATGCGCGTTATAGTTATATGACTATTGTATTCGAGCTCCTTTTTTGAAGCCCAATTTTGCGTAGGGAGTTTAACGCCCTTCCTTTTAACTTTCTATACTATATTAAAAATTCGTTTTTATATCTATAAATCATTTAATACGTTATTGAGTGTTCTGAGCTTTGTACCTTTAGTTTTGTATAATGGTGTCATCCCTACCTATATAGCGTGATTGAGTGCTGTTACTGGTATGTAGGGACCTCACTGGTCCATTGACCCCCCTTGGGTCGGTTGCCTACCAGTCTTTTAACATTGTGTTTATACTTTGCTTCCCTTACTGCACCATTCACCACATCCGTTATTGTCCAACATTTATAAGGCGTGCTGTGGTGTCATATTCGTGTTGTGTACATCTTCCGCACTTAAGAATTTAAGCAATTTCTTTTCAGAGAAGATTGCATTAACAAATGGCATCACTGTTTTTCTGGTGGAACATTGTTTTTGATTAACCTTTCACGGGATCCCTTGTGTCAATCATTGGGAACTGTTTGGAATTCAATACTGTAATGACATTTTATCTTCCCGGCCACAAGGTTATATGTTTTGCAAATGTACAAGCTTTTTAGCATCACTGTTCATCAATTGTATTATTAAATATGGAGCATGCACTTGTTTTTTTTTTCATGTAGAATTTGGTCAGAGCAAAGCAGACTGCTTTAAGAGTCCTTGTATATTTGTGGCACCAATAAGAATTTTCTTTGTCATAGTAAATTTTTATAGTAATTATATATAATATATTTTGTTTTATGAGCCTATTTGTGCTTGGTCCTTTCAATAATCACTATATTGGTTTGTTATTTTAATATATATTTGCCTGTGATGCAAAAGTATAATTATATTAATAGGTTTCATAATATTAGCATTCAAGGTGATCCAAAAATAGTTTGAAACTTGTTCACATGTCTTAAATGCATTAATATTAACATTACACAATTGTGGTTTTTGATTAAGTTGTTTTTCTGAATTAAATTATATATATATATTTTTTTTTTATAATTATGTAATGTATAGAAAAAAAACATTTATAGAACATAGGGAAAAGGCACTCACAATTCGTCCCTGGTCTGCCACAGGTGCCAGCCTTCCACAGCGAAGTGAGGACCATATGTAAAGTATAAAGATAGAGTTGGCACTCCAGTGGATTGTGCATATAGAGTGTAGATTCTTGATAGATCAACATATCAGTTATACTTCGGACTGTGTAAAGATACACAAAGTCCCAAGCCGGATGCACACGTCCTCTGGAGTGTCGTCTCCCTTTTTTTGCCTTACGTACACAAAAACATTATACAGGACTGGCATAAAACAGGTTATTTTAGTAATACTTCATGGAGGTGGGCATTTGGTGAATAATAGTTGAAGTTATCTTTAAAATAATAGATAGCGATATAGTGCCGGGGTATTACAGAGTAAATGGTTATTTTTCTGCTTTCATTGAAACTAACTCATTTTTTTTTATTCTTAGAAAATTGTACAATTCTGATGGAAGAGAATTAAGGAGGGCACTATTTTCACCAAGCAAATATTTCAGGTAAGCTTGGTCTTTCATTGAAAAATAACTTTGACGTTAGATGAAAATTACTTGACACAGCGACTGTTGTGTGTGTTGTGTGTGTGTGTGTGTGTTGTGTGTGTGTGTGTAGATATATATAACATATATATTACACACACAGTGGTCGACAAATATATACAACACAGTGGTCGCAAATCTCCAAAAAATCTACTCGTCTGAAAAAAAAAATCTATCGCCACCTAGTACCACACGTTGCGCTTGGGCCAATAGTAGCTCGCCACGATGTTAAATCCACTCGCCCGGGGGTCTGCAAATGTATAGGTTTGTCGAACACTGTATATATATATATATATATATATATATATTATATATATTTCTAAGGTTGTTATTCCGTTGTTTGTATGTCCGAAGCATCGAAATCTCACAAATGGACGACGTAGCGAAACAAACTAGTACTGGACATTGTGCTGTGGATTTGGTAGGTCAACGCAGTTTTTTGAGCTTCCAATATTACTCACTCCCAAATATGGACATTCTAAGGTTCCATCGGGTGCCTTGCAAAAAATGTTAGAGCGAGGGGGGGGGGGGCGTGGTAACTAGGGAGGGGAGACGTGTCATTGGCTGGAGCGGGGCGTTGTGTTGTGTCTCATGTGTGTGTGTGTGTGATGTGAGATGTGGCGGGGGAGATGTATCATATCATGAATATATATCATATAGTATCATGTCAATATACAGATCATACATATCAATAGATTATCAGATCATATCATATGATATATAGTCATTATCATATCTATATATATACATAATCACTATATATCATCATATATTATCTAGATATATGTATTATGTATCTATATATATAGATATATATATATATATATATTATAATATATTATATATATAATTATATAATATATAGATAACTGTATGACTCACTGCATGTTTAAGGGTCGTCTGAACCCGCCCTTCACCATATACCCAGACACAGCTTCCACTGCAGCAAGGGATTCTGGGAAATGACATGCAAATGCGACGCAGTGCCACTTTTTGTTTCGAAAACTTTTTTAACATGGTTCCCCTAGGCTAAGTTTGCCTTGCATGGTCAAAGCTTTGAGCACAGCCAGGGTTAAGGTGCCTACCCAGAAAACCACCCACAGACAGTGTTTCGACCTTAATGGGTCTCATCAGTTGTGGGGTGATTGACTGGGTATGCAAAGAAGCTAAGGGATGGGGGGTATACCATAATACGAGTTAAGTGCTGGGGACGTCCCTGAGGAAGTGCACACTTTGATGACCGAAACTGTGGATGCAATGTTGTGATGATTATCTTGATACAATATCTCTGGATTCCCTGGCAGTTGTGGCTGTCTCGTTTTTCCCGGACCCCATCTGGCAAAATCAATTGTGTATGTGCATATATGGGATAAGCATCAGTGGTTATTGTTGTTTACAGCCTGTGCCAACTGCCCTTGGTCTCTATATATATATATATATATATATATATATATATATATATATATTATATATATATATATGAGAAACAAACAAAGAATTCGACTGAGTAGTAGCGCCTCTAATATAACCTGACTAAGTGAATACTAAAAGAAACAATAGCTAACATGGAATTGTTTTGAGGGGCGGCTAGACTAAGGCTAATAGCTAAGATAAGACAATGAATAAATAAAATATAAATGCAATACTCACCAATCGATCCCTAAAAAAATATAAAAATATAAATTATTTATTTAAATAAAAAATAAAAAATTGTACGAAAAAATTGAAAAGTAAAAATTAAAAATTAAAAAACCTTCAATAAACACAGTCCTGTTCCAATGGTAGTAGCACAGGGTTTGCAGCCCGCTTCAAAGGATCACCAGTCCCTAATCATATCTGGAAAAAAGGAAAGAAAAGAAACAGGCGCACCACCTAGTGCTTATTACCAATAATAAAATGTATAAAGGAAACATAAAATCTGTAAAATGCCCACTCAAAAAGGTACAGAATCAATAGCATCGTATGAGATAGATCATGTGCCAACAGCTCGATCAACCAGTCGGCTCAGGTTGTTTGGCGTCGTTCACGTGACCCTCCTTGTGTGTAGCAGAAACCGGTAAGCGGAACACCTCGCATTCAGTGTACACGAGAAGGGTTCCCTCCAGGGGAAGTTTTTGGAAGGTCCTTTGATTATGTTATACCGGCCGTGAAAACACACCACAGAGCCAAGTTTTACTGTGAAGCAACAATGTTCGTTGGCAAATGGCGCGGCCGCAATCTTAGCCAAGCCCTATATTATATTTTAAAATGTTATATATAAATGGTTATATTATAAAATTTATTATATTTTAAAATGTTTTACCAGGAAGTATACATTGAGAGTTACCTCTCGTTTTCAAGTATTACCCCGCTGGCGCTGAGTCTTACATTTTTATTGAAACACACATGCGTTCTGCGCATATTTTCACATGTGTATTGTACAGTAAAGGCAAATTGGATAGAACTGGATTGACGGTACAGTAGTAGAGTTTTAAAGGTGTATGTTCCGTATTTATATACATATAACAATATATGTCATATTTATACACCAAAAAAAGCATACCATTTGAATTTGTTTATTACTGCTCTTTGAATGTTATCCTATTTTTCCATGCATTGAATGTAAATATTGTAGCCATATAATAGCTTGCCCTCTGAATTGCACCTTCTAGTTGTAGCATGCTCCTGCAGCAACTGACGGTGGGAGTAATGGTGGGATTCCACCTGGAACCATTGTGGTGTGAACCCCCGACAGAGAACAACCTCTGTCATTAGAGTCCATCTTAAAAATGATTGGAAAATTCTATCAGGGCAATGTGTAATTGTTAATGAACAATAGAACTGTAAGAGAGGGAGGTCTTGTGGTACCTTAAGAAACCGTTTCTTTATGAAGCTGACCATCCCCTCTCTCATCCATTCTTTCCTAAAATGAATGTGAGGTTGATAATTTACTGTAATGAATACTAATTATCATTGTATTGTTGGAATTTCGGATTTAAAAATTAACCACCCCCGCCTCCCCCCATAAAAAATCCACAACAGATAAAAACCCTGAACAGTCACTTATATTCCGAGGCATGCCATTACTTCTAATATTCCGGCAATACTTATTCAAACATCAATCAATTGTTACATACATTTTAGGTATAGATCCCTTCCAAAATGTATGAATGACATTCACAAGCACAAGATTTTGAATTTTCTCATGCATCGATTTCTGTGCCCATTTTCCGGTATGCCCAACCATCTTTTTAGTGTTATGTCATGAGACTGGCAAGGGAAAACTGTAATTAGTAACACAGCAAAAGCACTCACTGCAGCAAGGGATTCGGGTAAAGTGACATGCAAAATGAGCACACAGTGCCACTTGTTTATCTCATGCCTCACATTACATGAAGTGCTGTTTGTGGGTGTAATGGTGAAAGACAGGTTGCAGACCTGCTAGAATGATGCAAATGAATATACAAGGAATATTTTGCAGTTGCTTTATGCTTTACTGTGGGGGTTTTAGTCACTTTTTTTTCCCACCATAACCTTAATTGTGGTGGTGATTTCCTTACTCTTATCTCATTTGAGCAAATGTCAGCAAGCCCACCTCCCATGATGATACCCATCAAGGGGGTTGAAAAATGTCTGTGGTGGGTTAACTGAATTTGGATCTCCAAGTTCTGCTTAAAAGCTGTGTTTAAAGCAGCATGATTGGTAAGGGTGCTATGTATAGAGAGCATTGAGATAACAAAGTTGGCACTGTGTGATATTTGCATGTCATTTTCCCAGAATCCTTGCTGCCGTGGAAGTGTGTTTGCTGGGTGATAATGGTGAACGACAGGGCTGGACTGCCGGCAAGAAGCCAAAGAGAAGAGATCAGGCAAAGCTGCGGCTAAGCGAGAGAGAGAGCGAGAGAGAGACGAGATGAGATGAACGAGATGAGATAGAGGAGAAGAGCAGAGACGGAGAGAGACAGAGCAGAACAGACAGACAACCAGACAGACAGTGACAGACAGAGGAAGAAGACAGACAGACACAGACAGACAAGACAAGACAGACTCAACCAGACATACATAATACATCCTTACATCGACATTACATCACATACTACCCCAATACATACATACACAACATACATACACACACATACAAGTTAGGTCCGGAAATATTGAACATGATACAAGTTTTGTTAGTTTCGGCTTGTACAAAATAAAATTCCAAGTTAAAGTTAAATAAGAATATGGGCTTTAAAGTGCAAGTATAGGCTTAATTTGGGGTGTTCACATCCAAAATTGGAGGAGGTGTTAGGATTTACTCCACTTTAATATGTAGCCCCCTTTTTTCAGGTGACCCAAAAGTAATGGCACAATTGATCAAAAGTGTTCATGCACAAGTGTGGCGCTATTCCTTCATTAATTTCTCATCAATAAGACAAGTTACAAGATAGGGTAGGTGAACAGAGTTCAAATAATATCGCTCCTAATGACCGTGATGGTTATACATCCAGATGATGCAATGGAATGCTTGATTGAGAGGGCTGAGTGCAGGATATAAAGGTAGTAGTAATGAGGTTGATATATGGTGAGCATGAGGTCTATGCCCAAGCCATACCCAGTCCTGGTGAGTGTGGGTGATGGAGATAATGAGCCCCAACCCACCTCACTACCAATGTGGACTGGGACCTGACAACTGCCTGATAACCACCAATAAAAATACCCAAAGTACAATATTTAAAGCTAACCAACTAACGTGCCATGCACCTTGTAGCCTCCAGGGTGCGGCGTGTTCTGCAGGGAGAAAGAGATGGTAGCCACAGATGGATGATGCAGAGCACAGCAAGGCTACAGGATACTATCAGTATAGAGTATCGTATCGACTGTACCTTGCTGAGCTTGCACATCTGCATCGTTTGGCTAAGCAAGTTAAAGGTTCTGGAGTTGATTCAGGTGTGGCATTCGTCATTGGATTAATTTGTGCTGTGAACCCACAACAGTTGGTACATTCTGAGAAAAAAAAAAGAACGCACTGGTGAGCTATTGCAACACAAAAAAAAGGCTGGACGTCACCACGGAAGACCAACAGTGCGTGGTATGATCGTCTAGGATCTTCCATGGTAAAGAAAAACCCCTTCAAACATCTCACCAAGTAGAAGAACCATCTTCCAGGAGTGGTATGGCATATATTATCACAAGTGTACCATTAAGGAGGAAGACTGTATGACGAGCCACAATACAGAGGGTTGAACCAAAGGCTTGCAAAACGTTATCAAGCCTCAAGAATAGAAAGGCAGTCAGATAGACTTTGCCAACAATATCTAAAAAAAAGCCAGACCCAGCTCGGCACTGCATTCTTTGGACAGATGGAATAACTAGAATCAACCTGTACCAGAATGATGAGGCCAAGAAAAAAGTATGGAAAAAGGCTTGGAACGGCTCATGATTGAAGCATTACATCATATCTGTAAAACCTGCCTGAAGGCACAAGTGTGATGGCATAAAGGATGATTGGATACAATGGCACTGGGTTTGGAGTGAACTATTGGGGGTTTTAACCTTTATGAAAATTGGTCAAGAAGTATTCCATAGGAGGTGCCCGCCTTCTCTTTTTTTCATCTCCTTTATAGATTCTATTTGGGATTTGTTTTTCCCGAGCCAGAAGGCAGCCAGTATTTCCTCCAAGGACCGATTGTGGTTCTAATCCAATCAGCTTGTACTATTTATTGCTAGTTTACTTATCTGTTCCTTGTATCTTCTAGTACTTAAGGGTTATTTCACTTAAGATTCTAGGTATTATTCTAGCTTCTATATCAGATGTGATTTAACATAATTTATTTTTGTTTTGGCGCTGTCATATGTATTATATACAAGCTGCGCGACCCCGTTATCGAACCATTCATTGCTGGTGATACATCGGAATACCCACAAAGGTCATGGCACTGATCTCTTCAAACCTTCCCCACCTTAATACGCAAGTGCGGGCGAGGGGCAGAAAATTGCCCTTTAGTGTTCTGGGTTTTAAAAACACCTGAAAATGGACCCACAGTAGCACAGTACTGGGCAATTAATGGGTTATCCCCATTAATGTAGGGACCCCTTGACAGTTTTATAGTTGTGTACACCTCACAACCCATACCTCACCAATTTTTAAGTCTTTGGTGGGTTATGTGGTGGGCTGTTGTGTAGTGTACGGCTCGGGATGAACCCTAGTGGTTGGGCGCATATACAGGTAATGCTTTCTTTTTGTTACCAACACTTGGGCTAAGAGCCTTGAACTCTATAAAAACCAAACACACGGATCCGGGGTAACCAAACGGGCGGGCTTCTTAAACCGTTATTTGACAGCCTGACTACCCCTACCATCATAAGGGCCATCTGATTTAAGGTACTGCTGAGATGGGAGTGGTAGGCGAGGAAAAGGGGCTTATGCTCCAGTTTTGTAAGAAAGGACTGGGCGGAGGAAGTACGTTAGCCTTAACAAAGGGAATAGGTTGGTGTTTTATTTTTTTGTATATTTTTGTTTGCTGTGCTGTTTTAAAGGGAACAGGCTTCAATAAAGCCTATGTTAAGTTTCACCCTAACGGTTGCTCCATTTGAATACCTCTCGAACACAAGTATCTTACAGTACATAGGGCCCCGTCTCGAGGCGATCCGGCCAATACGGAGGTACAGATAAGGGGGCAGCCAGGTCTTGCTCATGCCCCAGAATGTTCGTGACGGCCAAATCTAGCGCAGGCGGACGAGAGGTGCGGACGGGGGATGGGCGGTCCGAGGTTGGGAATGTACAGAAAGGGGGACAGCGGTTTCGAGTTCGTGCATGCGCAAATAGTGGGGGGACTGCAAACTTGAGCATGCGGTAGGAGATGACAAAAATCGCCGGTTTTGCTTAGTTTCGGAGATTTTTGAGTTTGCGCAGCCCATGGAATAGAACACGCCGTATGAGCCGGGCCCTGTCTGACCTGTAAATTATGTCAGGGCTATGTCGATGCAAGGCAATGCTTGTTTGAACCCTTCTGTTGCACCCATACAGGTTACCGGGAAGTACTGCGGTAGTGATTCTTGACAGCGAAGAAGCCTTGGGGCTTGCGGCCAGATTGAGAATGCCCAGTAGTAACATTTACAGGGATAAGCCAGCCGCCAGTAAATCTCCATGTAAGGAGAGAAGGCCCTGAAGGGAAGAGGAAAAGCGACACCTTATGCCTACTCTGTGATACTCCTTTTGTATCTCGGGTCCCATATGGGTCAGTTGACAATGACAGTTTAGTCTCAATCTCGGGGGCATTCTGAATGCGTGGAATGGGCCCTTTGCAGGGCAGTACTGGACTTGTAACATCCTTCCAAAGCTGAATTGGTTAATTGCATGGGGTTAGGTATGAGGCCACTTTTTTTTCTACGCGTAATGTACTTGAACTGGTGAAGGGCCTCTTGTTCCTAGGGATTGGTCCTGTTCACTGGAGGGTTCTTTTTTCCTTCCTTTCTAAGGTTTGGTACAGTAATGTATGCGCAGGACAGACTCACGGTGGGCGTAAGAGTCCAAACAGTGGTTTTACAGAATGTCTTTTTTCTTTTGTTTATGTGAATAACTTTCTTTTAAATAACAAAAACAAATATGGATAAGTGACAAGCAGTGCAGTCTATCTGCCTTGATTCTGTGAATTCAATATATAAATATCAGGGAAATAATTGGTTAGAGCTTTGGGGGTTAATGAGTTGAGAGATTGAAATTCATAAAGGTGGGAAGACCTGGAGTGACGGGTTGGTCCATTCCAAATTTTTAGTATGTCTCTTGTGTCTTATCAGACCATGCCCCCAATCAAATTGATTATCCTCCTAAAGAAAACTTTCCTCACCCTCATGGTGGAGGTTAAAGTGACGCATTATTCAGTTCCCCAGAGGTCTATAAGGAAAATTAACACCAGTCTAAAATACTATTTATTGGCAGGTTATACCTTGTTTTTCTAGAAAAAGAGTAAAGCTTAGGCTTATTCTAGACTAGAGGAAAAAAGAAAACAAACCGAGCCAAACAAGACCACAAATCCAATGCTTAATAAAATACACAAAGACAGACAGTATGAGAGAGAGACAGTAAGGGTGAGAGAGAGAGAGAGACACACAGAGAGAGAGATACACAGAGAGAGAGAGACAGAGAGAGGGAGGGAGATAGAGACACAGAGAGAGAGACACACAGAGAGAGAGAGAGACACAGAGAGAGAGAGAGACACACACACACACACAGAGACACAGAGAGAGAGAGAGAGACAGAGAGAGGGAGAGAGAGAGAGACACAGAGAGAGAGACACACACAGAGAGAGAGAGAGACAGAGAGAGAGACACAGAGAGAGACACAGAGAGAGAGAGACACACAACACAGAGAGAGAGAGAGAGCGACACAGAGAGAGAGAGAGAGAGAGACAGAGAGAGCGACACACAGAGAGAGTGACACACAGAGAGAGAGAGAGACAATCAGAGAGAGAGAGAGACAATCAGAGACAGAGAGCGACAATCAGAGAGAGAGAGCAACACACAGAGAGAGAGAGAGCGACACAGAGAGAGAGAGAGTGACACACAGAGAAAGAGAGAGCGACACACAGG
>WSYH01001756.1:71318-81695 GCA_036426205.1 Ascaphus truei | reverse complement strand
CACAGAGGTGAGAGACAGAGAGTGAGAGAGTGACAGAGAGTAACACAGAAGAGAACCCAGTCAGTCATTCCACCCCTCTCACACTCTCTCACACCACACTCTGACCACACTACTCTCACGCACACACACACACACATACACACTCACTCTCACACACTACTCTCGCACACACACTCACTCACCCCCCACTCTCTCACCCTCCACCACTATCACTCTCACTCTCACGGCCACTCCACTCTCACACGCACACTCTCTCCACACCTCCACACACACTCACTCAACACACTCACACTCACACACACTCCACAGAAACGGAGCTGCTCGGCGCGAACTCGGCCGGAGTCCACTCACCATCGGAGGTATGTGGGAGTCAAGCGGTTTGCTGACGGGAGTATCGGAGGTATGTGGGGGCTGCGGGGTATGTGGGGGCCGGGGGAGACATCGGAGGTATGTGGGGGCCTGCTGGGGTATGTGGCAGCCTGCGGGAGACATCGGAAGGATGTGGGGGCCTGACGGGGTATGCGGCGGCCTGAGGAGACATTGGAGGTATGTGGCGGCCTCGGGGGTATGCGGCGGCCATTGGGGGTATTGCGCAGCCATTGGGGGCCCTGGGGGTAGGCGGCGGCAATTGGGGGTATGTTGGGGCCATTGGGGTTATGATGGCGGCCATTGTGGTATGTGGGGGCCATTGGGGGTATGTGGCGGTCATTGGGGGTAAAGAGCGGGCCATTGGGGGTATGCGGTAGCCATTGGGGTATGTGGCGGCCATTGGGGGTATGTGGGGGGGGGCACTGGGGGTAGGCGGCGCTCCATTTGGGGGTATGCGGGGCCATTGGGGTAATGGGGGGACTGGGGACATCGGGGGCCTGCGGAGGCGCTCTCTGGCTGCTATAGGGAGGAGAGAAACATACTCAGAGAGGCGGGGGAGGAGGGAAGTCACTCTCAGGGAGCCGGAGCGGGGTAAGCTCCTGCAGGAACATGAACCCGCCTCCGGCTTTTTTTTTTTTCTCCTTCACGCGCACGGGATCGGAAATTCAGCGCGAGTGGGGAATTTAAACAAGCAGCACGTGGGCTGCTTGGGCCAATCGGCTGAGGGGGCAATTTCAAGTCGCATCGCGGCGACGGGTTTGTCGAACAACATATTATATTATATATATATATATATATATATATATATATATAATATATATATATATATATATATATATATACAGCTCAACACCATATAGCACGATCCGCTACAATGTTAATCCGTTTAATCCGCTTTAATGACACACACACCCTCTCTCTCCACTGAACAAAACAGTGACCTTAGTAACAATGGATACAGCAAGCAACATGTTGTAATATAATATTACATATTCTGTGTATTTGCAGCAAAGAGAGCAGACTAGTGCTATCTGGTAACAATTTGTTACATTACAGTATACGATGCCCAAGTTAATGCAACTATAATATCTAATGTACAATGAGGTCCTATTCACCATGACTGTGAGAGGTTCCCCGGCTGGACAGAGTTTTGCTCCTTAGCAATGAATGAAAAAATTCTAGGATAGGGGGAAAATCTACTTCACAGTGAAGAATCTTCATTAAAAAAAAAATTAAATACATTCCTACTTTCTTGCATAATATACTATATTCTTTTTGTGAAAAAATATATGTAAAGGAATATCCGTGGGCCGCATAAAGATGGCCCCAATAATGACCTCATGATGTAAGCAGTGGATTTTTGAATGACTGCAGCTAGCTGCTTCTGTTAACTCTTTCATTGCCTTGAACACAACACACTTACCTGTGGATCCTTTTCAGCACCATGCGGCTGCTGCGGGTGTTCGGGGGAGGGAGAGGTGGAGGAGGAGTGAGGGGAGGGGAGAGCAGAGGCCAGTATAATATCTGGGACACGCTACAGACCGGAGCCGCCCACACAGCGCGGGGTTGACAGGAGGGTGGGAGGTATGAGAGGTTAGGAGGTTCTCCTGCCCCCCCACCACAGGTGGCCGCGTGCCGTGTTCCCATCCGGGCTTGTCTCCCACTAACCAAGGGGCTTGCCCTGGTCATGCGCCAAGCTACATCATTCACCCCACGATGCACATATCCCCCCACAAGCTATTTAGTTGTATTGGAAGCATTGATTTCATGAGGCTGGAGCTGCTGCTACATTACAGTGTGACTGGGAACCGCTGCGATTATGAACTATTTATACCACAGTATAGCAAGTATTTTGGTAGTTTTACATGATCTCATGGTGACCTAACCCTGCATGAGGTTATAGTTAAGCGGTAATATACTGCCTCTTGAGTGCTATCCTCACACACTCAATAGCCAACAGTTTTATACTAATCATGTGTCCAGACACAGGATACTTAGGTATTGGATATGGATCCTTTATTTACATGTGGTTAAGTGTGGGGGAGTATGCCTTTAGCTCCTGTACTCGAGCTGGCTCCTCATGCTAGTCACTTACATGTTTCATTGTAACATATAATTTTGTTCACTACCAGTGTATGTCTATCCATCGTACTACCTGTTACCTACTGCAGAGATCCATGGATGCCACCAATATTGCACACTTACTCTGATGTGGGTACATAATATAGTTTCAATTGTAGAGTGGTCGTGGAGGGGGAGGCTTATTTAGGACGCTCCTTCCTCTAGTAGGCTCACCTAATTTTGTCAGGCTATCAGCCTTGCTATCACCTTATTGCGCGTTATAGTTATATGACATTGTATTCGAGCCTCCTTTTTGAAGCCCATTTTTTGCTGTAGGGAGTTTAACGCCTTCCTTTTAACTTTCTATTACTAATAAAAATTCGTTTTTATATATCATAAATCATTTAATTCGTTATTGGTGTTCTGAGCTTTGTACCTTATGTTTTGTATACTGGTGTCATCTCCACTACCCATATAGGTGATGAGTGCTGTTACTTATGTAGGGACTCACTGGTCCATTGACCCCCCTTGGGTCGGTTGCCTACCAGTCTTTTAACATTGTGTTTATTACTTTGCTTTCTTACTGCACCATTCACCACATCCGTTATTGTCCAACATTTATAAGGCGTGTGGTGTCATATCGTCGTTGTGTGTACTATCTCTCCGCACTAAGAATTTCAAGCAATTTCTTTTATGAGAAGATTCCATTAACAAAGGCATCATCTGTTTCTTCTGGGAACATTGTTTTTGATTAACCTTTCAGGGATCCCTTTGTGTCAATCATTGGGAACTGTTTGGATTCAACTACTGTAATGACATTTTAATCTTCCCGGCCACAAGGTTATATGTTTTGCAAATGTACAAGTTTTTAGCATCACTGTTCATCCAATTGTATTATTAAATATGGAGCATGCCACTTGTTTTTTTTTTCATGTAGAATTGGTCAGAGCAAAGCAGACTGCTTTAGAGTCCTTGTATTATTTGTGGCACAATAAGAATTTTCTTTGTCCATAGTAAATTTTTATAGTAATTATATATAATAGATTTTGTTTTATAGAGCCAATTTGTGCTTTGCCTTTCAATAATCACTAATTGGTTTGTTAATTTATAATATTTGCCTGTGATGCAAAAGTATTAATTTATATTAATAGGTTTCATAATATTAGCATTCAAGGTGATCCAAAAATAGTTTGAAACTTCGTTCACATTGTCTTAAATGCATTAATATTAACATTACACAATTGATTGGTTTGATTAAGTTGTTTTTTGAATCTAAAATATATATATTATTTTTTTTTTAAATTAGTAATGTATAGAAAAAAAAAAACATTTATAGAACACTAGGGAAAAGAGCACTCACAATTCGCTCCATTGGTCCTGCCACAGGTGCACAGCCTTCCACAGCGAAGTGAGGACCATATGTAAAGTTAAAGATAGAGTTGGCACTCCAGTGGACTTGTGATATAGATGTGTAGATTCTTGATAGATCAACATATCAGTTCATACTTCGGACCTGTCAAAGATACACAAAGAGCCCAAGCCGGATGCACACGTCCGGAGTGTCGTCTCCCGTTTTTTGCTTTACGTACACAAAAACATTATACAGACTCGGCATAAAACAGTTTATTTTAGTAATACTTCATGGAGGGGGGCATTTGGTGAATAATAGTTGAAGTTTATCTTTAAATAATAGATAGCGATAGTGCCGCGGTATATACAGGTAAATGGTATTTTTTCTGCTTTCATTTGAAAACTAACTCATTTTTTTTTCTCTAGAAAATTGTACAATTCTGAGGAAGAGAATTAAGGAGGGCACTATTTTCCTCAAGCAAATATTTCAGTAAGCTTGGTCTTTCATCTGAAATATAACTTTGAAGTTAGATGAAAATTACTTGACACAGCTGTTGTGTGTGTGTGTGTGTGTGTGTGTGTGTTGTGTGTGTGTGTGTTATATATATATATACATATATATAACCACACAGCATGTGGTCGACAAATATATACACACACAGTGGTCGACAAATCTCCAAAAAATCTACTCGCTGAACAAAAAAATCTATCGCACCTAGTACCACACGTTGCGCTTGGGCCAATAGTAGCTGCCACGATGTTAAATCCACCGCCGGGGCGTGCAAATGATAGGTTTGTCGAACACTGTATATTTATATATATATATATTATATATATATATAATATTTCTAAGTTTGTATCCGTTGTTTGTATGTCCGAAGCATCGAAATCTCACAAATGGCACGACGTAGCGCAAAAAACTGTTTACTGGACATTGTGCTGTGGATTTGGTAGGTCAACGCAGTTATTTTGAGCTTCCAATATTACTCACTCCCAAATTATGGACATTCTAAGTTTCCATCGGGTGCCTGCAAAAATGTAGAGCAGGGGGGGGGGGGCGTGCGTGGATACTAAGGGAGGGGAACCTGTGTCATTGGCTGGATCGGGGCTTGTGTGTGTCTTGCGTTTGTTGTGTGGTATGTGAGATGTGGGGGGAGTGTTCAATCATGGATATAGCATGATAATCTATATATCAACATATCATACAATCTAGCAGATCATCAATCTATATAGCAGTTAATATCATATCTATATATCAGATCATATCATATCTTTATATATATCAGATCATATATATATATATATACTGGATGTATGTATATATATCTATATATATATACTATATATATATAATATATTATATATATATATATATATATATATAATATATATATAACTGTATGACTCATCTGCATGTTTAAGGCATCGTCTGCAACCCGCCCTTCACCATTATCACCAAGCACAGCCTTCCACTGCAGCAAGGGATTCTGGGAAATGACATGCAAATGACGACGCAGTGCCACTTTTTGATTCGAAACCATTTAACATGGTTCCCATAGGCTTAAGTTTGCCTTGCATGGTCACAGCTTTGAGCACAGCCAGGGTTAAGGTGCATACCCAGAAAACCACCCACAGACGAGTGTTTCGACCTTAATGGGTCTCATCAGTGTTGGGGTGATTGACTGGGTATGCAAAGAAGCTAAGGGATGGGGTATACCAAATACTGAGTTAAGTGCGGGGACGTCCCTGAGGAAGTACACTGATGACCGAAACTGTGGATGCAATGTGATGTATTTACTTTGAATACAATTCTCTGGATTCCCTGGCAGTGTGGCTGTCTCGTTTTTCCCGGACCCCATCTGGCAAAATCAAATCTGTGTATGTGCAATATGGGATAAGCATCAGTGGATTATTTGTTTTTACAGCCTGTGCCAAATGCCCTATGTTCTATATTATATAATATATATATATATATATATATATATATATACCTATATATATATATATATGAGAACAAACAAAGAATTCCTGAAGTAGCGCCTCTAATATAACCTGACTAAGTGAATACTAAAAGAAACAATAGCTAATCATGGAATTGTTTTAGAGGGGCGGCTAGACTGGCTAATAGCTAAGATAAGACAATGAATAAATAAAATATAAATGCAATACTCACCAATCGATCCATAAAAAAATATAAAATATAAATTATTTATTAATAAATAAAAAATAAAAATTGTACCAAAAAATTGAAAAGTAAAAATTAAAAATTAAAAAACCTTCAAAAACACAGTCCTGTTCCAATGGTAGTAGCACAAGGTTCTTGCAGCCCGCTTCAAAGGGATCACCAGTCCCTAATCATATCGGAAAAAAGGAAAGAAAAGAAAAAGGCGCACACCGGTTATTACCAAATAAAATTGTATTAAAGGAAACATAAAATCTGTAAAATGCCCACTCACAAAGGTACAGCAACTCATAGCATGTATGAGAGGCTCTCATGTGCCAACAGCTCGATCAACAGCGTCCGGCTCAGGTTTAGTGGCGTCGTTCACGTGACCCTCCTTGTGTAGCAGAAACCGGTAAGCGGAACACCTCGCATTCAGTGTTCACCGAGAAGGGTCCCCTCCAGGGAGCAGTCTTTGGAAGGTCCTTTGATTAGTAGTATACCGGCCGTGAAACACACACAAGAGCCAAGTTTTACTGTAGACAGCAACAATGTTCGTTGGCAAATGGCGGCCGCAATCTTAGCCACGCCCTATATTATATTTTAAAATGTTTATATATAAATGTTATATTATAAAATTTATATATATTAAAATGTTTTACCAGGAAGTATACATTGAGAGTTACCTCTCGTTTTCAAGTATTACCCCGCTGGAGCGAGTCTTACATTTTTATTGAACACACATGCGTTCTGCGCATATTTTCACATGTGTATTGTACAGTAAAGGCACAATTGGATATGAACTGGATTGACGGTACAGTAGTAGAGTTTTAAAGTGTGTATGTTCCGTATTTTACATAATCAACAATATATTCTATTTAACACAAACAAAAGCATACATTTGAATTTGTTTCATTACTGCGTTTGCATTGTATCTATTTCTTCCATGCATTGAATGTAAATATTGTAGCCATATAATAGCTTGCCCTCTGAATTTAGCACCTTCTAGTTGTAGCAATGCTCCTGCAGAACTGACGGTGTGGAGTAATGGTGGGATTCCACCTGGAACCATTGGTGTGAACCCCCGACATGAGAAACACCCTCTGTCATTAGAGTCCATCTTAAAAATGATTGGAAAATTCTATCAGGGCAATGTTAATTGTTAATGAACATAATGAACTGTAAGAGAGGGAGGTTTGTGGTACCTTAAGAAACCGTTTCTTATGAAGCTGCATCTCCCTCTCATCTGCACTCGTTCTCTAAAATGAATGTGAGGTTGATAATTTACGTAATGATACTAATTACTATTGTATTGTTGGTAATTTCTGGATTTAAAAATAACCACCCCCGCCCTCCCCCATATAAAAAATCCACAACAGATACATACTCCAGAACAGAACACATTATATTCCTGACTGCCTGCCATTACTTCTAATATTCCGGCAATACTTATTACAAACATCAATTCAATTGTTTACATACATTTTACGGTAAGATCCTTCCAAAATGTTATGAAATGACATTCCAAAGCACAAGATTTTGACTTTCATGCATCGATTTCTGTGCCATTTTCCGGATGCCCAACCCACTCTTTTAGTGTTATGTCATGAGACCTGGCAAGGGAAAACTGTAAATATAACACAGCAAACAGCACTCACTGCAGAAGGGATTCTGGGAAAGTGACATGCAAATGAGCACACAGTGCCACTTTTTATCTCATGCCTCACATTACATGAAGTGCTGTTTGCTGGGTGATAATGGTGAAAGACAGGGTTGCAGACCGTCTAGACATGCAAATGAATATAACAGGAATATTTTGCAGTTGCTTTATGCTTTACTGTGGAGGGTTTTAGTCACTTTTTTTTCCCACCATAACCTTAATTGTGGTGGTGATTTCCTTACTCTTATCTCATTTGAGCAAATGTCAGCAAGCCACCTACACTGATGATACCCTCAAGGTTGAAAAAGTCTGTGAGTGGTGGGTTAACTGACTTGCATCTCAAGTTCTTGCTTAAAAGCTGGGTTTAAAGCAGCATGCATTGGGGCTAAGGGTTGCTCATGTAATGAGAGCATGAGATAAAAAGTTGGCACTGTGTGTCATTTGCAGTCATTTTCCCAGAACCCTTGCTGCCGTGGACCAGTGTCGTTTGGCTGGGTGATAATGGTGAAGACAGGGCGGATAGCGACCGCCGTAAGAAGGCCAAATGAGGAGAGACAGAAAGGCGACCAGGGGCTACCGAGAGAGAGAGGAGAGCGAAGACGAGAGAGTGAGTGAACGTAGGAGATAGAGAGAGAGAGAGAACGAGACGGTAGAGAGACAGACAGAACAGACAGAGCATGACCAGACAGACATTGACAGACAGGGAAGACATGACAGACAGACCAACCAGACAAGACAGAAGACAACAGACATACATAATACTACTACATTTACAACATTACTACCACATACATACCCAATACTACATAACATTACATCACACACATACAGTTAGGTCCGGAAATATTGAACACTGATCAAGTTTTGTTAGTTTCGGCTCTGCTACCAAAATTAAATTCAAGTTAAAGCTTAAAATAATGAAATATGGGCTTTTAAAGTGCAGAGTATCGGCTTTAATTTGGGGTGTTCACATCCAAAATGGAGGAGGGGTTAGGATTTACTCACTTAATATGTAGCCCCCTTGTTTTCAGGGTTTGGGGACCAAAAGTTAATGACGACAATGACTCAAAAAGTGTTCATGCAAAGGTGTGGCGTATTCCTTCATTTAATTTCTCATCAATAAGAAAGTTAAAGATAGGGTAGGTGAACAGAGTTCAATAATAGTGCTCTAAGACCGTGATGGTTTACTCGCATGATGCAATGGATGCTTGATTTGAAGATGGCTCGTGCAGGATATAAAGGTGAAGTAATGAGGTTGTATATGGGAGCCTGAGGTCTATGCCCAATAACCTCACGTCTGGTGAGTGTGGGTGATGAGAGTATAATGGAGCCCCAACCACCCTCACTACCAATCGTGGACTGGGGCATGACAAGCTGATAACACCAATAAAAATACCCCAAAGTACATATTAAAGCTAACCAACTCAAGTGACCATGCACTTGTAGCCTTGCCAGGGGTGCGCGTTTTGCAGGGAGGAAAGGATGATGGTAGACCACAGATGCAGATGATGCAGAGCACAGCAAGGCTACAGGATACTATCAGTATGAGTATCGTATCCCGATGTACCTTGCTGGCTTGCACATGCATCTTGGGCTAAGCCAAGTAAAGGTCTGGAGTTGATTCCAGGTGTGCATCGACATTGATTAATTGTGCGTGAACCCACAACAGTTGAGTACATTCTGAGAAAAAAAAAAGAACGCAATGTGAGCTTTGCAACCAAAAAAAGGCACTGGACGTCACCACGGAAGACAACAGTGGTGTATCGATCCGTTAGGACCTAGGTCTTCCATGGTTAAAGAAAAACCCCTTCACAACATATCACCAAGGTGAAGAACACTCTCAGGATTGGTAGCATTATTATACAAAGTCTACCATTAAAGAGGAAGACTGTTATGAGAGCCAATACAGAGGGTGATCACCAAAGGTCTGCAAAACCGTTATCAAGCCTCAAGAATAGAAAGGAGTCCAGATTAGACTTTGCCCAACAATATCTAAAAAAAGCCAGCCCAGCTTGGACTGCATTCTTTGGACAGATGGATAAACTAAGATCAACCTTGTACCAGAAATGATGAGCCAAGAAAAAGTATGGAAAAGCTTGGAACGGCTATGATTGAAGCATTACCATACATATCTGTAAACCTGCCGAGGCAAGTGTGATGGCATAAAGGATGATGGCATTACAATTGGCACTGGTTTGGGTTGAACTATTGTGGGCTTTTTAACCTTTATGAAAATTGGTCAAGACATCAGTATTCCACTAGGAGAGTGCGCCCCTTCTCTTTTTTATCTCCTTTATAGATTCTTTATTTGGGATTTGTTTTCCGATGCCAGAAGGCAGCCAGTATTTCCTCCAAGGACCGATTGTGGTTCTAAACTCAATCAGCTTGTACTATTTATGCTATGATTTATTATCTGTTCTTGTCTCTTCTAGTACTTAAGGGTGTTATTTCACTTAAGATTCTAGGTATTATTCTAGCTTCTACATATCAGAGTGATTTTAATCATAATTATATTTTGTTACTTGAGCGCTGTCATTATGTATATATACAGATGCAGCGAAGAGAGAGAGAGAGTGACACACAGAGAAAGAGAGAGCGACACACAGGGAGAGAGCGACACACACACAGAGGTGAGAGACAGAGAGTGAGAGAGTGACAGAGAGTAACACAGAGAGAGAGACCCAGTCAGTCATTCCACCCCCTCACACTCTCTCACACACACTCTCACACACTCTCTCACTCACACACACACACACATACAAACACTCACTCTCAC
>WSYH01001756.1:36144-65584 GCA_036426205.1 Ascaphus truei | reverse complement strand
CTTTTCAATCAATAGCATCAGATTGTGTATTTAAATGCAAGCCGCACTTCCTCTCCATACTGCCCTTTGAGAAAGTTGCCCAAGAGTGACGAAACGCGTCAGGGAAGCGTCATCACGTAGGACGCATTGACACTACGTCATCATAGAGCGCTGGTGTGGACCGATCCATGCGCTGGTGTTACAGAGGCTTGGCATTTCGGAGTTAACCTTCTTGGACTCTTATATCAATTATTCACTTCTACTGGCCCTGGAAATCTGCTGGAGACTTCTGCAGGGACATTGCCCATCCTGCATTGAGAGCGGATTTCACCATAAGGACAGAAACAAGTAACCGGATGGTGGTGATTATATCACGCAATGCCTGTTTTATTTGTACTTTTGTAAGTGCATTTTTATCCCCCCTCTCCCCCTCCCCTCATTAAATTTACTATTTTACGCTATGGGGCGTGCGCTCTCTCCTCTCTTTTTCTCCTAGATTCACTGTGGATGTGGTTAGTCCACTTCGAGAGCAGCCGGGGACCCCCTGCAATAGCATCAATTTCATATTGGACTTTGAAATAAGGACTGGTTTTTATCCTCCTCATTTGCACATTCATGTGGTATTGTCTGTTAAGCACGTTAATGTTATATCATTTGTGAGTGTATAATTTTTTCTTTGTATAGAGCACAGGTATAGAATTTAGGTGTACTATATTAATTGTTTATTTATTGGGAAATCAATTTTATTTTTATTATTTATTATTTTTTATTTTCATTTATGTTCTTTTTTGAATTGATAATTTTCATGAACATATATTCACTTGTAACACTTTTTGAGATTTACATATCATTAAGAATCAGAGGCGCTGCCCTTTTCTTTTGTTTGTTTTCATATATATATACATATACGTATACATATACATACGTATACATATATGTATGTATATACATATCAAACAAAGAATTGAAGTAGCGCCTCTAGTTAAACCTGACTAAAGTAAATACTAAAAGAACCAATAGCTAATCATGGAATTGTTTAGAGGGGCGGCTAGACATAGGCTAATACGCTAAGATAAGACAATGAATAAATAAATTATAAATGCAATACTCAACAATCGATCCCTAAAAAATATAAAAATATAAATTATTTATTTAATAAAAAATAAAAATAGTACCAAAAAATTGAAAAGTAAAAATTAAAAAACCTTCAATAAACACAGTCCTGTTCCAATGGTAGTAGCACCAGGTTCTTGCAGCCCGCTTCAAAGGGATCACCAGTCCCTAATCATATCTGGAAAAAAGGAAAGAAAAAGAAACAGGCGCACACCTAGGCATTACCATAATAAAATTGTATTAAAGGAACATAAAATCTGTAAAATGCTTGGAAGGTCCTTTGATTAGTAGTACTGATGTTTAGAGGGTAACCCCTGAAGAAGTCATCATCGATGACGAAACGCGTAGGGCGTGGCTAAGATTGCGGCCGCCATTTGCCCACGAACATTGTTGCTGTCTACAGTCAAACTCTGGCTCTTGTGTGTGTTTCACGGCCGGTATACTACTAATCAAAGGACCTTCCAAGCACTGCTCCCTGGAGGGACCCTTCTCGGTGAACACTGAATGCGAGGTGTTCCGCTTCCGGTTTCTGCTTCACGAAGGAGGGTCTCGTGACGACGCCACTAACCTGAGCCGGACGCTGTTGATCGAGCTGTTGGCACATGAGAGCCTATCTCATACATGCTATTGATTGCTGTACCTTTGTGAGTGGGCATTTTACAGATTTTATGTTCCTTTAATACAATTTTATTATGGTAATGCACTAGGTGTGCGCCTGTTTCTTTTTCTTTCCTTTTTTCCATATATATACATATATACAGGCATACCCCGGTTTAAGGACACTCACTTTAAGTACACTCGCGAGTAAGTACATATCGCCCAATAGGCAAACGGCAGCTCACGCATGCGCCTGTCAGCACGTCCTGAACAGCAATACCGGCTCCCTACCTGTACCGAAGCTGTGCGAAAGCAGGAGACTATAGAGCCTGTTACAAATGCGTTATTTACATCAGTTATGCACGTATATGACGATTGCAGTACAGTACATGCATCGATAAGTGGGGAAAAGGTAGTGCTTCACTTTAAGTACATTTTCGCTTTACATACATGCTCCAGTCCCGTTGCGTACGTTAATGCGGGATATGCCTATATATATATATATATATAATATATATATATATATATATATACACAATAAAGTAGCGCTGTAATATGCTCCTAAATGTGTATGAAGTTACGAATGGCTATACAATGATTGTGCCTAGAAATAGATTATATAAAGGGCCAATGTGTAATAAATAACTAGCTAACCATAGGGTATCCTCAATTGTTACATACACATACAGTACTGTACAGTATAATACAAAATAAAATACTAATAGTTGAAAAAGTATTTAAACCGATCAACGAATTGTTGAAATAGTTTCCAATGCCAGATATAATAGTAAATCCGGACAGGAGCAGATTGAAGCTTCAATAATGATGTTGCCACATCAAGGATACCTAAAAGAAAAAGAGAGAAGTGCAAGCACCATAGCGTGATACTGTATGGAAAATTTAATGGTACAAAAATAAAAAAAAGGAACTCTTGGACACGCACTCACAAGAGGATAGAATAAAACAGCATGTATGAGATAAAATCTCAATGATAGTGACAGCAATTCCAGGAGTCAATAAGGTGGTGTTCTCTATCACATACGATGTAGATAGGGAGCAAGTATGCACACTGCTGTGTCCCAATAGAACTTCAATGCTCCGAGATCAGACCACAGAGAGCCTGGATAAGGACCCGTTGGAACTACTCCACACCCCCCGCTACCTGTGCCTGGTTGGAGGGGCGTCCTACCTCCCGCTGTGGATGGTATCTCCGGAGACCATGGTGAATAGCAATTTGCACGCGTGCGAAGACTTCCTCGTAGACCTGTGGTGAGCTGCCGTGTAGTGAAGTCAGTGCCTGCGTCACAACGTCCTGATGCGTTTCGTCACATAACATGACTTCATCAGAGTGTTCCCCCTGCAACTTGTGTGAAAATAGCTGCACGGCATCAAATTATGTTGTGGCCATTTTCACACGAGTTGCCGGGGGAGACACTGTAGTTTGAGGGAGAGACGTAGGAGAATGCCAGGAGACGCCATAGCACCCGCCGCAGGTAAGACTCGACAGCGGGCAAAAGGCACTCACCCGAGGCGAGTGGGCGAGTGCATTTATCGCGTATATATCTATATATATATATATATATCTATATATCTATATATCTATAGATATAGCTATATATTGTGATGCCCATACCACGTTGCAGTTTCTTTTAGTCCCAATTAAAGACTGGATACACTGTATTTCTTTATGTGGGGTTTATTAAGAGGGATTAAATCATACTAACAGGCCCACCGTCCATTTAAGTAAAAAAAAATAATCATAAAATACCTATTCCCGTTAGGGAAAATAACGTAACTTTTCTTCAGCCTGTTCTAACGATAGCTGGCAAACTATACTGGTTGCCAGCTTAAAACATGCCCTGGCATATGCACCCCACATGAACAGTCTTAAAACAACAATAAAGTGTTTTGCTTATCTTAGTCCATTGGTGCGGACGTCCCCTCTTCAGCGCAGCCTCGCGTCCTTTCCTTCTTGGGGGAACTCCACGTGAGCCCAGAGAAACTCTCCTCTTTATGTCCACGGTCAAGGACAGGAAATCCACGCTTCAGCACTGTCTGTCGTCCTTCCGTTCTTTAGCTGGGATTCAAACCCAGGCAGTCCCAGCAGGCTTCGCAACCAGTGTCCAGCGGGTCTGGGCGTCTGTACCAGCTTCCGCAGCTGAGGAGGATGCTCCTCTGTCCCCCTCTCTGGGAACAGCAGTGTCAATCTCTGTGACTCTCAGCATTGTCTCTCTGACAGCATGGCAGCTTATCTGTAGTCACTTCCTGACTATTAAAAACTCCATGAGCAATCAGGAGTTCAGCCTTCTCAATTAGGCATCAGCTGCATTAGCCATTCTTAAGGAGGATTAACTCTCTGTGAGCTGGAAAGCACACTTACTGCACTGTTCCAGCACCTAGAGATACCTGATGGTATCACAATATATACAAACAAACAAACTTACTTTGGGCCTGCACTGGCCAGCAGCTGGGGAGATGCCCGGCAGCAACAAAAGGCCCGACCACGCCGGCCGCCCCCTCCCCCACTTGCAGCCAAGAGCCACACAGTGAGGGAGAGAGGCAGCATCTGGGGAGCAGCAACCTGTGGCGGAGGAGATCCACATGTAGGTGTGGAAAGAGCTGTATGCGGCTCGCTAGCCACAGGTTACCGATCCCTGTTCTAGGGGAAGACGGGGAGCACAAGGAATATAGCACTCCACATTTGTCCACTCCACATATAATCACCTCACATTATATAAATGATACATCACATAAGTAAACATCAACCAAGGCTAAGGCTACGCCTATAGTGCCGGCGATGGCGACGTCAGGCTGCGGTCGCTGGAAAAATCAAATTGAGATGACTTCCAGCGATCGCGACCAAGCCATCGCGCGTCGCTTACTATAAGCGCACGCGACAGCGGCAATGCATTTGTTTTGACGCAACGTTGCATCGCTGTCGCCGTCACTATAAGCGCAGCCTAACTCTTCACCTAGTATTCAAATACAAACCACACATGCTTGCAGTTATTAATAATCAGACATAATTAATGTCGGACCTAAAAATACTTAATAATCAGTTTCCCTTTTTAAGCTTGTAGGTTGCAAAGTGTAAGAGTTACAGTCCAATAAGTGTCCCTCTGTAACAATGTTCTTAATCTAATCCCTCCCCTCCAGCCACACAAAACATACTCAATGCTAAAGTAAATTCAACAACAAGTTCATGAGCTGCAGTAGCATACGTATTAGTTTCCACATTGCCACGTTACAAAATACACCACATATTTTGAGCGACAATTAATAAAAGACAATAGATATTGCCAGGTCTTATCTGTATTTGAAAAGCAGGATGTGGACAAAACACATTTGCACTGTGGACAAAAAAAACACATTTGAAACACCCAACAGGTTTCTGTGGTAAAAATGAGGAATAATCCCAGCAGGAAATTGGTTAACAAAACAGCGTAAATAGTCATACGCATTTCTCTTATTAATCTGAAGAATAATTATTGGTTTTAAAGCCGTGGTCCCACACGCACTTTAAAAAAAATAATAATATTTACGTGAACTGAGCAGTGTCCCCCGGAGCAGATCAATGTCCCTGCGACTTTCTATTGGTGACCTGCATACATATTTGTAGATTTTTCAAAGAAGCTATAAAAAAAATGATGTACTTTCTGCAAGTGGCCGGTTCCAGAGGTTGGGGGACCACAGGTCAGCTCCGAAGGAACCCCAGGTTCAAGTGAGGGTTTAAAACAAAATGAAAAAAAAAAAAACAATATTCCAGTTCATAAGATATTTTTAGTTTTGACCCAAAACAAACTACAAACGTGGCCGCGGGTTCACCAATAGAAAGTCAGGACGATATCTCCTGACTGAGCGAGTCCTGTCCCTGTGACCATTTCCAGCTTGTGGACTGTTGACTCGCCACCAAGGAACTTCAGAGGACCATGGAGGAGCTCCGGGGGGGACGCCAAATGGAGCGATAAGATGTGATTAAATCCATTCAATACCCTTTACATTGATTAAATGAAACCCTAAGCAATAATAGGGTCTCTCAATTGGTGGTGCACGGTTCATTTTTTGCCTTTTCAAGGGCACTATCACTATAGCCATACTTACTTAACCTTCCAGAATGAAAATGACATCAGAACAATTTATCACCACAAAATCCGTATACTATCAATAGTTTGTTTAGGACGAAGACTGTTGGCCTCCAGAATAGAATTTCCATCTGCGGGTTTTCTAAACAATGTTGATTGCATCTGTCCTTTACTGTCAAAATATAGTCTCACATCTGCAAGTGCAATACTTGCATAACTGTATATGTGTGTACAATGCAAATTATTATAGTCCGTGTTTCCAAAAAAGTTCTTCCACAAAACGTCAACACACGAATAGGATGTCTTCCCCTCTCTTGCTCACTCACCCCCCGCCCCCCTCACTCATCCACCTCTCCCCCCTGTTACACTTCCCTGTCTCTCTTACAAGCCCTCTCTCACTCACCCCTCCCCCTTCCTCAATCACACTCCATAAATCCCACACCCCCTCACACTCAATCTCCCCCATTCAATTTTCCCTTCCCTACTCACACTCAAACCCCCTCTACCGTCCTCACCCTCAACCTCCCTCCCCTTCCCTCCTCACACCCAATTCTCACCCACACACACACTCAATGCCACCCGCATCACACATTTAATACACACACGCACACTGCCCAAGAATTTTAGCTTGGGGGGATGCAGTCAGTGGATGCAGAAGTTGAACCCAACTTCCAGCATCGATCGGCGTGCAGGGAGGTGCTTGGGGTGAAGGCCGGGCTACAGCTGGGGAGAGCTGGGGCCTGGCAGCCAACAGAGGCCCGGCAGCAGGATGCGGAAGTTGGGCCCAACTTCTGGCCAAGCACAGGACAATTGTTCCAGATCTTCCCCCCTGTCGGCAGCCCTAATCACATGACGCAGAAGTGCCAGAAGGTTAACATTGATGTCCCACTCAACAAACATTGCTGTTGCAAATACTGTAGGTAAAATCGTGTGAAACCTTCTGTACCAGTTTTAATGTATTTGGCAAAATTCCCTCCTGCAATACTCCCCATAGGATGGTAGGACCTAGAATCTCCCATGAGGCCAGCGACTATCTTGGCTTAGGGTAGTCTGGCTATTCTCTTTCCACCTGCTCTTTGTTTTTCCCTGGCTACCATTACCTCTGCAGATTTTGCAGGCACCTTTTGTTTGCCTTGTTTTCCTCTTGCACTTCTTGCCGACCTGCTATTTTGCTTTTTTTCCTGGCTATCTCACTTTTAGTACCATGCTCTGCAGACTTTAAAGATCCCTTTTGTTTTGCCTTTTTCATTAAACGACCTTGGTGTGAGAATTAAACACCATCTATGTAACTTATCAGTCACTTTTCGTTTTTGGGGTTCCGTGTTACCTCAGAGGGTTCCATACTCGTGATAGCATTCTATAATTAAAAACATGGATAAAAGCCCTACATTTTACCAAAAAAACATAACTCAACAACAAAAGGGATGAATACTAAAGTAATGACACAACAGCCACAACACAAAGTATTACACACCGCTCACTATCAAATACACAATTTAGTATAATTGCCAAGTGTTAAATAACACTACGTGAGTGCTACCTATGTACAGAAGTTAATATTATTAACAATTGAATGATCACGTGATAAAGTCACAAGAGCATTCACAGAAGTACATTTAGGGTGCACATCACAATAAACATTTTTACATTTTCTAACGTTGCTATAGTGAAAAACCAAGGTGAAAGGTGAAAAAATAAAGAAAATTAATAAAATATTAAAACACGTTGAGCTGATGGTCTAGACCCAAGCAAGAGTGCTAATTGATTGCACAGAATCGATCCCTAAAAAATATAAAAATATAAATTATTTAATAAAAAATGAAAAAAATAGTACCAAAAATTGAAAAGTAAAAATTAAAAAATTAAAAAACCTTCAATAAACAAAGTCCTGTTCCAATGTCAGTAGCACCAGGTTCTTGCAGCCCGCTTCAAAGGGATCACCAGTCCCTAATGATATCTGGAAAAAAGGAAAGAAAAAAAACAGGCGCACACCTAGTGCATTACCATAATAAAATTGTATTAGAGGAACATAAAATCTGTAAAATGCCCACTCACAAAAGTACAGCAATCAATAGCATGTATGAGATAGGCTCTCTAGTGCCAACAGCTCGATCATCAGCATCCGGCTCAGGTTAGTGGCGTCGTCACGTGACCCTCCTTCGTGCAGCAAAAACCGGAAGCGGAACACCTCGCATTCAGTGTTCACCGAAAAAGGTCCCTCCAGGGAGCAGTGCTTGGAAGGTCCTTTGATTAGTAGTAGACCGGTCGTGGAACACACACAAGAGCCAAAGTTTGACTGTAGACAGCAACAATGTTCGTGGGCAAATGGCGGCCGCAATCTTAGCCACGCCCTACGCGTTTCGTCATCGATGATGTGGCTGTGTCTTCAATGGAAGATACTTGAGTGTAAGGACCATTTTTTCTCATTTGAAAACTGAGAAGCTAATACTGGATGTTACTGTTAAATCCCATTTTAAAGATATTTACCTTGACTTGGAAACAGAAATAGACGGTGGGCAAATTTTCCAATCCCTGGCATGTGCTTGACAATGTAGCTTGGAATATTTTTTTTTACCATTATTGCTTAGTTAGTCCAATTTGACTGATGGGCCTCTTGGGAATGTCTGAAGACAGAGACCTTGCTCAAACTACATGTAAGGTGGTAGTTTCTAAAAGCCGCAGGTTGTTTTTATAGGTATCATAAAACCATTATATATGTTCCTTTTGCCTTCACTTCCTTCCTTTGGCTGTAAACTATTCTTAAGAATGTGATGTTTTGAGACTTGTAATTTAATCCCCCTACAGGATGGTGATTCCTTTGTAACTGTTGATTGCAGCCAGCAGTGCAAGTGTCAGGCCGGAGGTGTTATCTGCGAGGCACTATCCTGCAGATCCAATCAGCAATGCGGACTCAAGAATGGGTTGCGGGGCTGCTACACAGAAGGCGAATGTTCAGTCAACCCAAACATGTTAAGCACTTTTGATGGCTTGTCTGGCGGACCAATGGGGCCTGGTCCTTATGAAGTGGTCTTTCTATGTGACCCTGATTCAGCTTCTTGGTTTAGAGTCCTAGCAGACATTCAACAATGTGACCAAGGGGAGCCATCTGTTGCAAGGCTCCATATTTTCCTTCGTGATGCTCTGGTGACCATATCTAAGGAAAACAAGGCATGGGTAAGTCATCATAAGGCTCATATTACTGAAAGGTTTTAGACTAGAGACTGAGGCCTAGTATTAAGCTGCTTTTTCTCTAACGTGAGTGCAATAGAGACAGAATACCACTATCCGAAGAATAGTTGTATTGTATTTGGGCTGTGGAATGATGGCTATGGCACAGTTTAAAGAGACAGTTTGTTGTGTCGGTTATGGAATCATAGTACTGGGTGCAAGAATTAGTATTGCTTGTTCTAGACTCATCTGAAGGTAATCATTCCCCTCTGTTATTCTAGGTGAATGGACGCCCAGTAAGCCTACCGGTTAAGGTGTCTGGTTTGCTATCAGCCAGCATTGAGGAGGCAACAGTTTTGGTTCAGATTGGCTCAGGCTTGAGGATTGTGCTAAGTGAGAGTGGAGAGCTGACACTGCGTGTGACACAGGGATTGTCCAACTCTCTGTGTGGGGCATGTGGAAACTTTAATGGCCAGAGTTCAGATGACCTTCAGGGTCCTGGGGAAAAATTAGCTACTGACATTTTGGAGCTTGTTGCATCTTGGAGAGCTCTTGACTTCAGCAGCTGGTGAGTGACTCCTTTTCCCACATATCCACTCTCACAGGTGGGAAAGTCTTATAGTTCTCTAAACTCTTCATAAGGATAAGATTTTCCTGATATTGAGAAATTGGTCCAACTCCTATTGCCTTCTCAATTCTCTAATCATGTAAACAAATATTCTGCTTCTGGTGGCCCTGTGGTTGCGCAGAGTAGAGATGTAATATATTATTTATTAAAACCTGCACAAAAAATAATAGATTTGCCAAAGAAACAAGTTAGTCTTCCTAGTTTCATACTATGAGTATTGTAGCTATTATCAGACGCACATCTCCTACAAGAGAGTCCCATTTATATTTCTAACACTTTTGTTGACAGTATCCTGAATTCTCAGATCCCTGTTCAAAATGTACAGAAGAAGAAAATCACGTGATAAAACACAGATCTTTATATGGAAGTACATTTATGGTAAAACACCCTGGAAGCGTAAAAAAAGAACATTTAATTCTATTATTAAAATGAATAGTAACAACTGACAATGAATAATGGTGACAATGTGAAGACATACATAATATATACAAATAAAACACAAGAAGTGTGGCTCGAGAGTAGATTGTGTGTTGAAGAGAACATAAATTGGTACTGATATGTCTGAAGTGCAGATTTGCTCAAATCGTGAGGATGTATACATATTTACGCTCCCAGGGTGTGCACCATAAATATTTCCTTTTGAAGATCTGTGTCTTGTCACGTAATTTTCTTCTTCTTTTCTACCATTCTCTTTAGTACATAGGTAGCATCCCATTGCCACATTGCGGCAATACGGCACAATCATACTGTATATCTTTATTACATTCACATTTATTATACTTTATCTTTTAAGCCTTCTCCTTTTCCCCCCTGCTGTTTAAAATGAAGCATTTCAGTCAGTCACAAAACTCTTTGCTCACATATTGTATTGTATTGTATGTCTTTATTTATATAGCGCCATTAATGTACATAGCTCTTCACAGTAGTAATACACATGGTAATCAAATAAATAACAGATAATATAAATAACAGATCATGGGAATAAGTGCTTCAGATATAAATGTAACATTAAGGAAGAGGAGTCCCTGCTCCGAGGAGCTTACAGTCTAATTGGTGGGTAGGGAGAACGTACAAAGACAGTAGGAGGGAGTTATGGTAAGTGCGTCTGCAGGGGGCTAAGCTTTATATCATGTGTCCAGTATTATCCACAGTGCTATTCATATGCTTGTTTAAGCAAGTGTGTCTTAAGGTGGGTCTTAAAGGTGGATAGAGTGGGTGCTAGTCGGGTATTGAGGGGAAGGGCATTCCAGAGGTGTGGGGCAGTTGGTGAAAAAGGTTTAAGGCGGGAGAGGGCTTTAGATACAAAGGGGGTAGAAAGAAGACATCCTTGAGAAGAACGCAAGAGTCGGGATGGTGTATAACGAGAAATTAGGGCTGTGATGTAAGGCGGGGCAGAAGAGTGTAAAGCTTTAAAAGTGAGGAGAATTGAGTGTGAGATGCGGGATTTGATCGGAAGCCAGGAGAGGGATTTCAGGAGGTGAGACGCGGAGACAGATTTAGGAAAGAGCAGAGCGATTCTGGCAGCAGCGTTTAGGATAGATTGTAGGGGAGACAGGTGAGAGGCAGGAAGGCCAGACAGCAGGAGGTTACAGTAATCAAGACGGGAGAGAATGAGGGCCTGAGTCAGAGTTTTAGCAGTTGAGCAACAGAGGAATGGGCATATCTTTGTTATATGGAGGAGGAAAAAGCAACAGGTTTTAGATATGTTTTGAATGTGAGAGGAGAATGTGAGAGAGGAGTCGAGTGTGACCCCTAGGCAGCGTGCTTGGGCTACTGGGTGAATGATCGTAGTTCCAACAGTAATGTGGAAGGAGGTAGTAGGGCCAGATTTGGGAGGAAGTTGAGTTTAAGGCGACGGAGGGCCATCCAGGATGATATAGCAGAGAGACATTCAGAAACTTTGGTTTGTACAGCAGGTGTAAGGTCGGGTGTTGAAAAGTAAATTTGTGTGTCGTCAGTGTAGAGGTGATATTTTTACCCAAGAGATGTTATTAGGTCACCTAGAGAGAGTGTGTACAGAGAAAAAAGAAGAGGTCCCAGGACAGAGCCCTGGGGTACCACCACAGAGTGATTAATAGAGGAGGAGGTGGTGTTAGCAGAAGAGACACTGAAAATACGATGGGAGAGGTAAGATTAGATCCAGGATAGAGCTTTGTTCCGAATACCAAGAGTATGGAGAATGTGAAGGAGAAGAGGGTGGTCCACTGTGTCAAATGCTGCAGAGAGGTCGAGTAATATGAGCAGAGTGTAATGACCTCTGTCTTTGGCAGCATGGAGGTCATCAGTTATTTTAGTGAGGGCTGTTTCCATGGAGTGAGCAGTGCGGAAGCCAGATTGTAGAGGGTCTAGGAGAGAATAGGTATTGAGAAAATGAAGCAAGCGAGAGAATACAAGACGTTCAAGGAGTTTAGAGGCAAAAGGCAGGAGGGAGACAGGTCGATAGTTAGACGGACAGGTAGGGTCAAGCTTGCTGTTTTTGAGTAATGGTATAACTGTTGCATGTTTGAAGGAGGAGGGGAAAGTACCAGAGTAGAGGGAGGAGTAAAAAATGTGTGTGAGCATAGGGATTATAGTAGGACCAAGAGGTTTTAGGAGATGGGAGGGAATGGGGTCAAGAGGGCAAGTGGTAGAGGAAGAAGAGGAGATCAACATTAACACATCCAACTCTGAGACAGTGGAAAAAGAGTCAAGGAAGGCAGGAGGAGAGTTAGGAAGAGGTGTAGGATGGGGGGAAGAAACAGACGGGATGTTCTGACATATGGATTCCACCTTTTCCTTAAAATAGTCAGCAAAGTCCTGAGCAGAGATGGAGAAAGAAGAGGCAGCTGAGGGTGGTTTGAGTAGAGTGTCAAAGACAGAGAAGAGTCGGAGTGGGTTAGACTTATGCGTGTTGATTAGTGAAGAAAAATAGGCTTGTTTAGCTTGCGAGAGGGCAGAGTTGAGACTGGATAGCATAAATTTGTAGTGAAGGAAGTCTGCGAGTGAATGAAATTTCCTCCAGAGGCATTCAGAGGAACGTGTGGAGGAACGTTGCATGCTCGTGTGGGAATCTAGCCAGGGTCTGGGGTTAGAAGGGCGAGGACGGCAAAGAGAAAGGTAATGGTCAGAGAGAGGAAAGGGGGAAATGGAGAAATCAGAGAGTGAAGTTCTTAGTGAAAACCAGGTTGAGGTAGTGGCCGGCCTTGTGGGTGCTGGCTGCAGTCCACTGTTGAAGGCTAAAAGAGGAGGTTAGAGAGAGAAAGTGGGAAGACCAAGGGTGAGAGGGGTCATCAATGTGGCAATTGAGGTCCCCAAGGAGAAGAACATGGGAGTCTGAGGAGAGAAAGAAAGAGAGCCAGGATTCAAAGTGAGAGAGAAAGGCAGAAGGGGAATGAGTAGAGGAAGGTGGGCGATAGATGACTGCCAGAGAGAGGAGAGAAGATCTGGACAGTGTGAGCCTCAAAGGAGGGAAAAGCAAGAGAGGGAGGAATAGGAAGTGTTCGGTAACGGCAGAGAGAGGAGAGCAGGAGCCCCACACCTCCACCCCTGCCATCAGGGCGCAGAGTGTGGGAGAAAGAAAGGCCACCATAAGAGAGGGCAGCTTCTAGAGCAGAGTCAGACTGAGTGAGCCAGGTCTCAGTTATAGCAAATATGAGCAGAGAGTGAGAGAGAAAGAAGTCATGCACAGAGAGGAGCTTGTTAGAAAGGGTGCGTGCATTCCAAAGAGCACAGGAGAAAGGGAGAAAGGGAGAGGGAGGGAGGGTGGCAGGGGATGGGTATGAGGTTGGAGGGGTTGACACCAGGAGTAGAGGTTGCATTTGGCAGGCGAGGACGAGAGCATGTAGAAATAAGACAGGGACCAGGATTGGGAGAGATATCCCCAGAAGCAAGGAGGAGAAGCATGGATAGAAAGAGAATGTGTGTGGAGGATTTGTAGGGGTGTGATTTAGTGCAGGCAATTTAGCTATGCAGTGTCAGAGGGCGCAGGTAAGAAAGGAGTTCATGTGAACTCAGAAGTGGTGAAGAAAGGAGAGATGGAGATATATTAATAGAGTTAGAGACATAATGAGCCTGGTAGAAGGAAGTGTATAATTTGAGAAGAAGTGAGGCCACAGCAAAAATAAATGGTAAAGGCAGCATCACAGCAATAGTTAAGTTCTGGGAAGTGCGTACCCCCATATCTACTATCACCCTTTAAACCCGCTTATGCTATACTCTAACGCAGTGTTTTTCCCCTTGCAGTAATGTCTGAAAAATATTATGAAGATATCTATACCAAAGAACCCAACCCTACTATGGTCCTTTCTCATCTGCAAGATATGAACCCAAACCAAACTGCATCCACCCATCACCGACAGGCTACCTAGAATGTACCTCTTGTCTGGGTACAAGGACAGATGAACTAAAGAATTACACCAAGATACAAAGACCACTTAGGCCTCTGAATTGTTAAACCACTTAGGTCTCTGAATTGTTAAACTAGGCGCATTACAGGATTTTATGGGCCATACAATGATATAATGCTCATAATTCTAAACCAAATAATGCTTTCCTGCCGTGCTCTCTCTCAACTGTGACACATTCACTGCATTTGGTACATACAATACCTTTAATTTTCCCATTGTTTAAATCACGTTACCCTCATGCTAGTCTAACACTGAAATGTTACCCCCATAACACGTCGTTAATCTAATCATGTATTAATGATGCTAAAGTGTTATAACCATTAGATTACAGCACTATGAGTACCTTTTTCTTTATATAGTACTATGTTGAAGGAACACTGCTCCTTTGTTTTTTTTTAATTAAATCTGTTTGTCTGAAATAAGTAAGCTGCTTAAAAAAAGTTGCAAAAATACAATGATTCAAGATTGTATGAATACAACGTGTTCTCTGTGCCTTTTTCTTTCCTTTCTTTTGTGTATCCCACTTCTGTCTTTTGTAAATCTTGGGGATGTAAAGGTTGAAGTATAGGTATTATTTCTGAAAGTGGATAGGGTAGGTGAACAGAGTTCAATAATAGTGCTCTAATGACCGTGATGGTTATACATCTATGATGCAATGAATGCTTGATTGAAGATGGCTAGGTGCAGGTATAAAGGTGAGTAATGAGGTATATATGGGTGAGCATGAGTGTCTATGCCCAAATATAATGTCCTGGTGAGTGTGGGTGATGGAGATATATGAGCCCCACCCCCTCACTACCAATGTGGACTGGGTCTGACAACTGCCTGATAACACCAATAAGATACTCCAAAGTACAATTAAAGTACCAACTCACGTGACCAAGCCCGCTCTCCCCTTCCTCCCGCGAGCCGGGCCGCTCTCAAGTGAGGCACTTCCGGTGCCCGCTGCTTGTGAGTGAGCGAGCACACGCAGTCCCGCGGCCGCTGTGATCGGAGGTGATGTGAGGTGCAGGGGGATATGTGCAGGTGGGGTGAAGTGCAAGGGAGGGGGGGTGATGTGCATGGGGAGGGGGGGACTAACCTGGGATCCCTATCCGGACCTCTGCGCGTCCTGCGCTGCATCATCTCGATCGTGGCTACCATATCCTTTCCTACCTACCTGCAGAAGCACGCACCCTGGAGGCTACAAGGGCATGGTCACGTGAGTTGGTACTTTAATTGTACTTTGGGGTATTTATTGGTGTTATCAGGCAGTTGTCAGACCCAGTCCACATTGGTAGTGAGGGGGTGGGGCTCATATATCTCCATCACCCACACCTCACCAGGACATTATATTGGGCCATAGACACTCATGCTCACCCATATATACCTCATTACTCACCTTTATACCTGCACCTAGCCATCTTCAATCAAGCATTCATTGCATCATAGATGTATAACCATCACGGTCATTAGAGCACTATTATTGAACTCTGTTCACCTACCCTATCTTTAACTTGCTTAATTGATGATGAAATAATGAAGGAATAGCCCACACCTGTGCATGAAACAGCTTTTGAGTCAATTGTCCAATTACTTTTGGTCCCCTGAAAAAAAGGGGGCTACATATTAAAGTGATGTAAATCCTAAACCCTTCCTCCAATTTGGATGTGAACACCCTCAAATTAAAGCCGATAGACTGCACTTTAAGCCCATATTCATTATTTAACTTTAACTTGAATTTATTTTGGTACACAGCCGAAATAACAAAACTTGTATCAGTGTTCAATTATTTCCGGACCTAACTGTATGTGTGTGTATGTATTTTGTGTATGTATGTATGTGTATGTGTGTATGTATGTTATGATGGTATGTATGTATGTATGTATATATATGTATGTATGTTGTGTATGTATGTATTTTTATGTCATGTCTGTATGTATCTGGTATGTATGTCTGTATGTAATGTATATTCTATATTATCTATATATATATATACTATTTATATACTATATATATAATATCTATATAGCACTGTAAATATTCCTGTTATTCATTTGCATGTTCTTAGACAGGTCGCACACCCTGTCTTTCACCATTATCACCCAGCAACACACTTCCCACTGCAGCAAGGGATTCTGGGAAATGACATGCAAATGAGCACACAGTGCCACTTTTTATCTCATGCTCTCATTACATGAGCAACCCTTACCAATCATGCTGCTTTTAAACACAGCTTTTAAGCAAGAACTTGGGAGATGCAAGTCATGTTAACCCACTCACACAGACATGTTTCAACCTTGATGGGTATCATCAGGGTGAGGTGGGCTTGCTGACATTTGCTCAATGAGATAGAGTAGGAAATCACCACCACAATTAAGGTTATGGTGGGAAAAAAAGTGACTAAAACCCTCCACAGTAAAGCATAAAGCACTGCAAAATATTCCTGTTATTTCATTTGCATGTCTAGACAGGTCTGCACCTGTCTTTCACCATTATCACCCAGCAAACAGCACTTCATGTAATGTGAGCATGAGATAAAAAGTGGCACTGTGTGCTCATTTGCATGTCATTTCCCAGAATCCCTTGCTGCAGTGGAAGTGCTGTTTGCTGTGTACTATATTTACAGTTTTCCCTTGCAGGTCTCATGACATAACACTAAAAGAGATGGTTTGGGCATTCCGGAAATGGCACATTCGATGCATAGAAAAGTCAAAATCTTGTGCTTGTGAATGTCATTCATAACATTTTTGGAAGGGATCTATACCAGTAAATGTATGTAACAATTGAATTGACTGTTTGTAATAAGTATTGCCGGAATATTAGAAGTAATGGCACGGCCTCAGGAATATAATGTTGCTGTTCGCGTTATGTATCTGTTGTGGATTTTTTATGGGGGGAGGCGGGGGTGGTTAATTTTTAAATCCAGAAATTACCAACAAATACAATAGTAATTAGATATCATTACAGTAAATTATCAACCTCACATTCATTTTAGAGAAAGATGCAGAGAGAGGGATGGATGCAGCTTCATAAAGAAACGGTTTCTTTAAGGTACCACAAGACCTCCCTCTCTTACAGTTCATTATGTTCATTAACAATTACATTGCCCTGATAGAATTTTCCAATCATTTTTAAGATGGACTCTAATGACAGAGGGTGTTCTCTGTCGGGGGTTCACACCAATGGTTCCAGGTGGAATCCCACCATTACTCCACCGTCAGTTGCTGCAGGAGCATTGCTACAACTTAGAAGGTGCTAAATTCAAGAGGGCAAGCTATTAGTATGGCTACAATATTTACATTCAATGCATGGAAGAAATAGGATAACATGCAAAGCGCAGTAATGAAACAAATTCAAATGTATGCTTTTTTTGGTGTATAAATATGCATATATTGTGTATATGTATATAAATACGGAACATACACACTTTAAAACTCTACTACTGTACCGTCAATCCAGTTCATATCCAATTTGCCTTTACTGTACAATACACATGTGAAAATATGCGCAGAACGCATGTGTGTTTCAATAAAAATGTAAGACTCAGCTCCAGCGGGGTAATACTTGAAAACGAGAGGTAACTCTCAATGTATTACTTCCTGGTAAAACATTTTAAAATATAATATAAAATTTTATAATATAAACATTTATAATATAAACATTTTAAAATATAATATAGGGCGTGGCTAAGATTGCGGCCGCCATTTGCCAACGACATTGTTGCTGTCTACAGTAAAAACTTGGCTCTTGTGTGTGTTTCACACGGCCGGTATACTACTAATCAAAGGACCTTCCAAAGACTGCTCCCTGGAGGGACCCTTCTCGGTGAACCTGAATGCGAGGTGTTCCGCTTCCGGTTTCTGCTACACACGAAGGAGGGTCACGTGACTACGCCACTAACCTGAGCCGAACGCTGTTGATCGAGCTGTTGGCACATGAGAGCCTATCTCATACATGCTATTGATTGCTGTACCTTTGTGAGTGGGCATTTTAACAGATTTTATGTTCCTTTAATACAATTTTATTATGGTAATGCACTAGGTGTGCGCCTGTTTCTTTTTTCTTTCCTTTTTTCCAGATATGATTAGGGACTGGTGATCCCTTTGAAGCGGGCTGCAAGAACCTGGTGCTACTACCATTGGAACAGGACTGTGTTTATTGAAGGTTTTTAATTTTTAATTTTTTTACTTTTCAATTTTTTGGTACAATTTTTTATTTTTTATTAAATAATAATTTATATTTTAATATTTTTTTTATGGATCGATTGGTGAGTATTTGCATTTATATTTTATTTATTCATTGTCTTATCTTAGCATATTAGCCTATGTCTAGCCGCCCCTCTAAACACTTCCATGATTAGCTATTGTTTCTTTTAGTATTCACTTTAGTCAGGTTATATTAGAGGCGCTACTTCAATTCTTGTTTTGTTCTCATATATATATATATATATTATATATATATATATATATATATTATATAATATATATAGAACAAGGGCAGTTGGCACACTGTAAAACAAATAATCCATGATGCTTATCCCATATATGCACATCACAGATTGATTTTGCCAGATGGGGGTCCGGGAAAAAACGAGACAGCACACTGCCAGGGAAATCCAGAGATATTGTATTCAAGATAAATACATCACATTGCATCCAACGTTTCGGTCATCAAAGTGTGACCTTCCTCAGGGACGTCCCCGCACTTAACTCAGTATTATGGTATACCCCATCCCTTAGCTTCTTTGCATACCCAGTCAATCAACCCCACACTGATGAGACCCATTAAGGTCGAAACAGCTGTCTGTGGGTGGTTTTCTGGGTATGCACCTTACCCTGGCTGTGCTCAAAGCTGTGACCATGCAGCAAACTTAAGCCTAGGGAACCATGTTAAAAATGGTTTTCGAAGCAAAAAGTGGCACTGCGTGCTCATTTGCATGTCATTTCCCAGAATCCCTTGCTGCAGTGGAAGTGCTGTGTGCTGGGTGATAATGGTAAGGCGGGGTTGGCAGACCTGCCTTAAACATCAGATGACAAGTTATATATATTATATATATATATATATATATATATATATATATATATATATATATATATATCTATATATATATATATATATACTACATACTATGTCTAAATATATATATATCTGCATTGATAGATCTAGACTGTATTTGATATATCTATCTGTATATGATATAGTTATTATTGTATTGATTGATATGATCTATAATGAATGATATGATATGATATTAGATATACTCTCCCCCGCACATCTCACATCACACACACACACACGAGTGACACACACACAGCCCCCCGATCCGCCAATGACACGTTCCCTCCCTTATACCACGCCCCCCCCCCCCCTGCTCTAACATTTTTTGCAGGGCACCCGATGGAAACTTAGAATGTCCATAATTTGGGAGGTGAGTAATATTGAAGCTCAAAATAACTGCGTTGACCTACAAATCCACAACACAATGTCCATAAAAGTTTTGTTGCCTAACGTCGTGCCATTTGTGAGATTTCGATGCTTCGGACATACAAACAACGGAATAACAAAACTTAGAAATATATATATATATATATATATATATATATATATATATAACATGTGTTCGACAAACCTATACATTTGCACGCCCCGGGCGGTGATTTAACATCGTGGCGAGCTACTTTTGGCCCAAGCAGCACACGTGGTGGTACTAGTGGCGAGTAGATTTTTTTGTTCAGCGAGTAGATTTTTTGGAGATTTGTCGACCACTGTGTGTGTATATATTTGTCGACCACTGTGTGTGTATATATATGTATTATATATATACACACCACACACACACACAACACACCACACACACACACACACACAAAGTAGTCTGTTCAAGTAATTTTCATCTACGTCAAATGTTATATTTCAATGAAAAGACCAAGCTTACCTAAATATTGCTTGAGGGAAAATAGTGCCCTCCTTAATTCTCTTCCTCAGAATTGTACAATTTTTCTAAGAATAAAAAAATGAGTTAGTTGTTCAATGAAAGCAGAAAAATAACATTTACTGTATATACCCCGGCACTATCGCTATCTATTATTTAAAGATAAACTTCAACTATTATTCACCAAATGCCCACCTCCATGAGTATTACTAAAATAACTGTTTTATGGCCATTCTGTATAATTTTTGTGTACGTAAAGCAAAAAAAGGGAGACGACACTCCAGAGGACGTGTGCAGTCCGGCTTGGGACTTTGTTGTATCTTGACACGGTCCGAAGTAGACCTGATATGTTGATCTATCAGAAACTCTACACATCTATATGCACAGTCCACTGGAGTGCCAACTCTATCTTTTTACTTTACATATGGTCCTCACTTCGCTGTGGAAGCTGTCACCTGTGGCGGACCAATGGACGAATTGTGAGTGCTCCTTTTCCCTATGTTCTATAAATGTTTTTTTTCTATACATTACATAATTTAAAAAAAAAAAATATTATATAAATTTATATATCAGAAAAACAACTTAATCAAACCAATCAATTGTGTAATGTTAATATTAATGCATTAAGACATGTGAACAAGAGTTTCAAACTATTTTTGGATCACTTGAATGCTAATATTATGAACCTAATAATATAAATATACTTTTGCATACACAGGCAAATATATTAAATAACAACCAAATTAGTGATATATTGAAAGGACACAAGCACAAATAGTGCTCATAAAACAAATATTATATATTAATTACTATAAAAGTTTCTATGGACAAAGAAAATTCTTATGGTGCCACAAAATAAACAAGGACTCTTAAAGCAGTCTGCTTTGCTCTGACCAATTCTACAATGAAAAAAAAAACAAGTGCATGCTCCATAGTTTAATAATACAATTGATGAACAGGTGATGCTAAACTTGTACATTTGCAAAACATATAACCTTGTGGCCGGGAAGATTAAAATGTCATTACAGTAGTTGAATTCCAACAGTTCCCAATGATTGACACAAAGGGATCCCTGAAAGGTTAATCAAAAACAATGTTCACCAGAAGAAACAGATGATGCCATTTGTTAATGAATCTTCTCATAAAATGAAATTGCTTGAAATTCTTAAGTGCGGAGAGATAGTACACAACAACGAATATGACACCAGCACCCTTATAAATGTTGGACAATAACGGATGTGGTGAATGGTGCAGTAAGGGAAAGCAAGTAATAAACACAATGTTTAAAAGACTTAAGAAGTGAGTGAACCGCCACATTGACCCCCTATGAAACTCCAATGACCCCCCTCTGCACCTCAGCCCCTCACCCCCCCCCCCCTGCACCTCCAATCACACCCCCCTGCACTCCTCACCCCCCGCACGACCTCACAACTGCACCTCAACATAACCCCCTTGCACCTCCACATCACCCACCTTGCACTAACACTCACCCCCTTGCAACATCTACCCACCCTTGGCACACCCCCTCCCCCCCTTTTGCACATCCACCCCCCCTCCCTCTTCACATCACCCCCCCCCCTCTCTTGACATCACCCCCGCCCCTTTTTGCACATCACCCACACCCCCCTCCCTTGCAAACTACTCCCCCTCCCCTTTGCCATCACCCCTCTCCCCTTTTTCACTCACCACAGCCGTCCCCCCCTTGAAAATCACCCCCTACCCTGTGCACATAACCCCCCTCCCCTTTGCCACCCACCCCCCCCCTTCTAGCATGCACATCACCCCCCATCCCCTTGCACATCAAATAGTATCCTGTACCTTGCTGTGCTCTGCATCATCTGCATCTGTGGCTAAGCAAGTTAAAGGTCTGGAGTTGATTCCAGGTGTGGCATTCGCATTTGGATTATGTTGCTGTGAACCCACAACAGTTTGGTACATTCTGAGAAAAAAAAAGAACGCACTGGTGAGCTCTGCAACACAAAAAGGCCTGGACGTCCACGGAAGACAACAGTGGTGGATGATCGTAGGATCCTTTCCATGGTAAAGAAAAACCCCTTCACAACATCTCACCAAGTGAAGAACACTCTTCAGGAGGTAGGCATATCATTATCCAAGTCTACCATAAAGAGAAGACTTCATGAGAGCAAAATACAGAGGGTTCACCAAAGGTGCAAACCGTTCATAAGCCTCAAGAATAGAAAGGCCAGATTAGACTTTGCCAAACAATATCTAAAAAAGCCAGCCCAGTTCTGGAACTGCATTCTTTGGACAGATGGAACTAAGATCAACCTGTACCAGAATGATGAGAAGAAAAAAGTATGGAAAAGGCTTGGAACGGCTCATGATCTGAAGCATACCACATAATCTGTAAAACCTGCTGGAGGCAGTGTGATGGCATAAGCATGCATGGCTTACAATGGCACTGGGTTTGTGAGTTGAACTATTGGGGATTTTAACCTTTTATTAAAATTGGTCAAGCAGTATTTCACTAGGAGAGTGCGCCTTCTCTTTTTTTCTCTCCCTTTTCTAGATTCTTATTTGGGATTTGTTTTTCCCGATGCAGAAGGCAGCCAGTTTCCTCCTAAGGACCGATTGTGGTTTACATCAATACAGCTTGTACTTTTATGCTATTTAATTATCTGTTCCTTGTATCTTCTAGTCTTAAGGTGTTATTTCACTTAATTATTCTAGGTATTATTCTAGCTTCTAATATCAGATGTGATTTAATATAATTATTTTGTTTCTTTGAGCGCTGTCCATTATTTATATATACAGCTGCAGCGACCGTTATTCGAACACTTCATGCGGTGTATACATCGGAATACCCAAGTCATGGCACGTGATCTCTTCCAACCTTCCCACCTTAATACGCAAGTGCGGCGAGTGCAGAAAATTGCATTTTAGTGTTCTGGGTTTTAAACACCTGAAATTGACACAGTAGCACAGTACTGGGCAATTAATGGGTATCCCCATTAATGTAGGGACCCCTTGACAGTTTAAGGGACACCTCACATCCCTATACCCCAATTAACTTTCTGGGCTGTGCTGAAGCAGGGACCCCTAGTGGTGAGTCGCATATTACAGGTAATGCTTGTACCAACCTTGGGCTCAAGAGCTTGCACTCTATAAACCCAACACACGGATCAGGGGTAACCAAACGGGCTTAAACCTTTATTTGACAGCCTGACTACCCCCTACCATCATAAGGGCCATCTGCTTTAAGGTACTGCTGAGACTTTGGAGTGGTAGGCTGGAAAGGGGCTTATGCTCCATGTCTTGTAAGAAAGGGACTGGGGGAAGTAAGTTAGCCCTTACAAAGGGATAGGTGTTTTATGTTTTTGTATATTTTTGTTTGCTGTGCTGTTTAAAGGGACAGGCTCAATAAAGCCATATGTTAATTTCACCCTTAACGGTCTCCATTTGCATACCTCTGCACACATCTCTTACAGTACATTAGGGCCCCGTTCTCGGCGATCCGCCAATACGGCGGTACAGATAAGGGGGCCGCCATGTCTGCTCATGCCCAGAATTGTGACGGCCAAGTTAGCGCATGCGGAGAAGGGGGAGCGGCCGAGTTGGCGCATGTACAGAACGGGGGAGCGGTCGAGTTCGTGCATGCGCAAAAGTGGGGACTGCAAATCTGAGCATGGGTAGGAGATGACAAAAATCGCCGGTTTTGCTTTTCGGCGATTTTTGCTTTGCGGCAGCCCCATGGAATAGAACACGCCGTATGAGCCGGGCCCTGCTGTACCTGTAAAATATGCAGGGCTACTGTAGATGCAAGGCAATGCTTGACCCCTCTGTGCACCCCTACAGGTCTACGGGAAGTACTGCGGTAGTGATTCTTGACAGCGAAGAAGCCTTGGGGCTTGAGCCAGATTGAAGAATGCCCAGTAACCTTTACCCGGGATATAGCCCAGCCGGCCCAGTAAATATCCATGTAAGGAGAGAAGGGCCCCTGAAGGGAAGAGGAAAAGCTGAGGTCCCAATATGGGTCAGTGACAATGACAGTTATCTCCATCTGGGGGCATTCTGATGCCGTGGCCTGGAGCCCTTTGACAGGGCCAGTACTGGCTTAACATCCTCCAAAGCTGAATTTAATTGGCCTGGCGTCTAGGTACGAGGCCACTTTTTTTTCCTACAGCTGTACTTGAACTGGAGGCTTGTTCCTAGGATTTGGCCCTGGAGGTCTTTTTCCTTCCTTTCAAGGTTTGGTACAGTATATGTATGGCAGGACAGACTCACGGTGGGGCCAGTAAGAGTCCCAAACAGTGGTTACAGAATGTCTTTTTTTTTTTTTTAAATAACTTTCTTTTTCCATAACAAAAAAAAATCTGGAATAAGTGACAAGCAGTGCAGTCTCTCTGCCCTTGATTCTGTGCATTCAATATATAAAATCAGGGAGAAATAATTGGTTAGAGCTTTAAATATTTTTGATAGATGTGAAATTATAAAGGTTTGGGAAGACCCTGGGAGTGACGAGTTGTCCATTCCAATTTTTAGTATTGTCTCTATTGTCTTATCAGACCATGCCCCCATTCAAATTGACTTATCCCTCTTAAGCAAACCTTCCTCACCCTCATGGTGGAGGTTAAATGACTCATTATTCAGTTCCCCAGAGGTCTATAAGGAAATTCACACCAGTCTTAAAAACTATTTATTGGCATATCCCTTGTTTTTCATAGAAAAAGAGTAAAGCTTAAGGCTATTCTAGACTTAGAGGACAACATAAAACAACTAGCACAAGACCACAAATCCAATCTTAAAATACAATTGTCCCAAGATTAATACTGTATGAGCAAGTGAAGAATTGAGAAAACTGCAATTGAAAGATGTTGTGAGGGCCATTAAATTGACCAATCAGTTTTTCTATGACAAAGGAAACGAGTCTGAGAGATTCCTAGTAAACAAACTATAGAGCGTAAAGAGCCACTCAAGTGTTCTGGCTCTAAAATTTATAGATGGTTGGGTAACCTATAACCCCTACCGAATAACCATATAATCTAATTGATTTTTCTCTGTCTTAATCTAGTTGAGAATTCCCAAAAATTTGTAATCTGCCAAAACTCTCGAATCAGGAATTAATTACATTTAAAATATGTAAAAATGGTGATTGGAGAGTTTATTTTAAAAAAACAAAAAAAACATCAGTCCCAGGTGGCTTCACTAATTTGTTTTATAAAAAGTATTGTGGAATTATCATGCCACACATGGTAAGCCTTTTTAACTCTTTTCTAAAAGGAAACTAATTCCCCTCCCAGATGTCTAAAGATGTGATCACAGTCATCCTCAAGGAAGGTAAAGATCCCCTGAGATGGAAAAACTATAATGCCAATCTCCCTTCTTAACATGGACTTAAAGATTTATAGCAGCATTTTAGCCAATCGCCTTAAAACCATCCTACCCCCACTGGTTCATATCGACCATGTAGGATTTATTAATGTGAGGCAAGCCATAGACAACACCAGGAAATAATCAATATTATTAATCAGGTTAATGTTAAAGAAATAAAAACTGTACTTCTCAGCCTTGATGCTTAGAAAACATTCGATAAAATTAAGAACAGCGAAAAAGAAGTGCTGGCTCCCATAGTGTGATCACATTTATTAAATTAATAAAAAAAGCTGTCAATTTGCTAAGGCAATGCACCTAAAAACATATGGCAATAAAAAATTCACCAAAAGGTGAACACATAGAAAAGTGGTAGTGAAACCAATCCACCGGCATAAAATGTCTGAAGTGCGCCCTTACAGGGTATAACTTGATCAACATGATTTACTGGTTTTGTCCTCTATCGCAGGCAGCGCCGTTCTGGTGTCTAGTGCACACTCTCACGATTGCTCGTAGGGGTCCGCCTGTTTTCTCACATGATGCTTGATGCAGGTACGTGATTACGTCAGCTATATGCTCTCTTCCCAATGTGTTTCATTGCTAGGCAACTTCATCAGGGGCCAATTGTTATAATGAAGGTAGATCTTTATATAGCTGGCAGATCCTATGGCGACCACAGAACATTTTAAAACGTCCAATAGTGTTATTAGTATTAGCCTATGCTAGTTGCGGAAAATGTGAATGAATTTTCTCCACAAAGAATACATGCAGGCTACAAAAGACCATAAGTACGAATGTGTGTGTATTTTGGTAGTAAATAGCGCACACATGCTAACCTTACATGCATGAGCATATTTAGAAGAAATATTACAGAAATTAAAAAACATTTCCCAATACCTCACCAATAGGAGAGCATATATCTATAAACGAAATGCATTGGGAAGAGAGCACGTTGCAGACGTCATTACGTACCTGCATCCTGCGTCACATGAGGAAAGAGGTCGACCCCTCCGAGCAATGCATGCGCGAGACACCAAAACGCCGCACAGAACGACACTGCTGGGGATAGAGGACACCATCAGTAAAGCTGTAGATCGAGCTACTGTATAAAGTCCTGTAAAGGTGCGCTTCATACATTTTATGCCGGTGAATTAGTTTCAATACCACTTTTCTATATGTGTTCACCTTTTGGTGAATGTTTTAGTGCTATCTGTTTTTAGGTGCATTGCCTTAGCACCTTGACAGATTTTTTTTTTAGTCATTTAATAAATATGATCACTCTATGGGAGCTTCCACTTATTTTTCTCTGTTCTAGATTCCTATCATCCTAGGAAGCAGTAGCTCGCGGTGAACCTGCTTTTTGAAAATTCTGATCTACATCATTGGAACAACAATCATCACAACACTGGGTCATTCGTAACTACTGTATATCCTTATATCAGTGTTGTGCTACTTCCATCTTATTGGACATACTGAGAGACCAATTTCTCTTTGTTTGATGAACTTTTTGGGGACTGTTCGCTTGTATTTGTTGCATATATATATATATATATATATCTCCAACACACAGAGTTGGTGCCGCAATCAGAATCACTCCCCATAAATCAAAATAAATCACTGGGCCAGATGTAGGGGTGAGAATTACCCTCTGGCGGTGCTAACAACCCAACATGATACTCCAAAGGAGTACTGCACCGACACACTTTATTCGAGCAAATACCCAGTAGGTACCTGGCAGATACCTGGAATGCGCCGCTCCTCACCTCTGACAAGCCCCGTTGCGTTTGCCTTCCCAGCCTGGGTTCATGCCTGGCTGATGGGCGGCTGATCTGTTAAATAATAATGATTAGGATTTAATAGGCTGCAATGCTTCGCGTGTCTACCAGATGGCATAAATTCATGAATTGTAATGCAGTATATATATATATACTGTGCAGTATTGCAGCCAGCGGGAATAAAATGCTTCAATCCCTGCCTGGAAAATAACCCAATGCACTCGGGCAGAAAACAGTCACAAACCTCAATACACCCGGGTATACCCGAATTCGTGGGACTAGCCGAGCTCGAATAAAGTGTGTCGCCAGTGTATCTATACCACTCACTCTCCTGTGGCCCACTGCTGCCCCGTGCTGACCACCTCTCTGACTGGAGCTCTATTGCTGACACTGCTCTATCTGGTCTGTGTGACTGCTGCGTGACTGCTGCCTGCTGTATACAGTGAGCGGGATGCCGGGGACTCACACTGCCTCTTACTTACCTTCATTTTGGACTCCCCTTCTCCCTGGATATCCTGTGCAGCGTCATAGCAAGTATCTGGACAGTATTATGCTCCACGGAGCCCTTGGGCTACTACATACTCTATCTGCCTTAGCTTACATTAGTTACATCTAGCTCTGGCATTAGGGAGTCATTCTTATATATTTTCTCCCTTGTATTCTCTGCTGACTCACTGCTATACACTCCATATCTAAGGTGGACCAAACTTTTGCATATCCTAGACATTTATCATTTGTCTCTCTCTGGTTTATTACATTTGCCAGGGTCTAGCTGCCATCATCTGGCTGTACAGCATTTAGGGTATATAACTATTACATTATTTATTTTTGCTCTTTTTTCTGCTCATATTTAGTTTTGTGTAGATGCTGGTAATCATTCAGTCATTTGTACTATTTTGTTGATCGGCGATCTCTCAGTGATTTGTGGTGTTGTAATTGTGTATGTATTAGGTATATATATAATATATATATAGATATAGATATATATATATATATATATATATATATATATAATATCTAAACCATAATACGAGTTAAGTTATGGTGAGTAAAAAAGTGACAAAAAAACCTATATAATATATATATATTATATATATATATATATATAGATATATATATATATAGATATATATAGATATATATATATATATATATATAATACAAGAAACATACAGCGCAACTCCCAACAAAATTTCAAATAGAGTATTGATGAAAAACTGTAACTAGCCAATTCAATTATAAACGAGAGGTATTAACCCTTTAGATACTGACTGTCCCTGTTAGATCTGCTGCCACATAAGTCCACGGCTCCACAATTGCCGATATAAAATGTACGAGAAAGAATGACCTAGGCGCAAAAAAAACAGGGAGAGAAAGAAAAAAAGAGAAAAAGAACCATCATAGTGTAATACGTCGGATTATCAGAATAACAAATTGGTGAGATATGCACTTACAGCAATTTAGATTAGTATCAGCTTTTTATCCACTCTGAGATCAGGAACTCAGCTTGGTGATCCTTTAAATCTCTGCTGGGAACTCTTCGTTTTTCAAAGTGACTGCTTTCACAGTACTTCACAGCAGTCGCGGTGCACCTGTGTACAGGGATTACGTCTTGCAGACGGATCTCATACAGAGATTAGGTAGGGAAAAGGAAAAACAATATAGTGTAAAACCTTTTATTTTAAAATTAGTAAAGAAACTAAATAAGTATCCAACTCACACTTTGTGAGTCATAAAAAAGCATTTGAGAGTTTCACACATGAGTCTCTCACACTCAATGGTGGATCAGCGCCGGCTCCCAGTCCAGCTAACTCACGCAGTCACTTCCGCGTCACGTGACCTCTGCTATCGCGAGATCTCCTCTCCGTTGCTGAAAATTCACTGCTCCGGCTCCGTGGTGGAAAATCAGCTTGTCAGCTCGTCTCTCTCTGCTCATGGAACGCTCGCCCTACGCGTTTCTCTAATGTGGCTTCGTCAGGGGCTGCTATCTCATACCTATCTCTAACTAGGGTTTATATACCTACCTCTCGCAATCGATTGGCTAGTAGAAAATTGGCAAATTGGTGAATTGGCAAGTAAAATGTTACTGGGTGATTATCTTTAACACAAAGGAATATAGTAGTAGAATTACATTTATAATATATTAATTTAATTATATCAGATATCATATATAATAGAATATATAATAAAACATAGAGCAATTAGAGGACATGTTTATAAAGACATTATATATATATATATATATATATACACAGTGTTCGACAAATCACCCAAAAATCTACTCGCCCAACCAAATAATCTACTCGCCACCTAGTCCCGCCCCCAACCCCACCCCCAACCCCGCTTTAAAATAAAAATATATAATTAAAATACATTTAATAAATTCCTAGTCAGAACAACATTCGTTTTTGACAAATGTATTTTGTGTGTGTGTGTGTGTGTGTAAGTGTCGGATCTAGAAATAAAAG
>WSYH01001756.1:0-34420 GCA_036426205.1 Ascaphus truei | reverse complement strand
GAGAGAGGGGAGACGGGGGGAGACCAGAGGATACCAGAAGGGAGAGAGGGGAGAGGGAGAGATGGGGGGAGACCAGAGAGAGAGGGGCAGGGGTGACGGGGACTGACAGGGGGGGCCAGGGGGCTGAACTGACCGGGGCAGGGGACGACCGGGGCAGGGGTTGACTGACTGACGCGGGGCAGGGGTGTGACTGATCTGAGGGTGGGGGGGGGGAAGGTACTCTGGTGGCACACATACTGCCCAGTACACACGACACATTTCATAGAATATAAAAGACACCACAACATAACATCACACAATCCACAGACAGTACTACACACGCCTACATCAGGAACCCAACACGCCCAAGACAGACACCCACGCCACACAGACAGACACACACGCCCACCGACAGCTACACAGACGCCCAGGACAGACACGCAATACCAAGGAAATAAAAAAAACTCCCACAGAAATAAACAAAACTCACAACGTAATACACCACACTCCAACAGTACATAAACACACTCCCACATAAAACATACACACCTACCCACCACAGATATAAACAAAACACACACACTTATACACACCGATAACACACACAGGCCGCGACCAGCACCGACACGCTCAACGCCATTCTCTGCTCCGCCTACCACAGAGGGGGTTACCCTGCTACCATCACCCGGCGCGTTTCTATGACGCGGGACGGGGGGAAGCGGTGGGGGGAAGGAGGAAAGCGGGGAGACGGAAGCGGGGGGGGGGAAATGAGGGGGGGAATCACCCGCTCCCATCACCGGCGCGCTCTGACGCGGGACGGGGGGGGGAAGCGGGGGGGGGAAAGAGAGCGGAAGATGAGGGGGGGCACCCCGCTCCCAATCAAACCGGCGACTAATGACGCAGGGACCAGGGGGAAGCGGGGGAGGGGGAAGGGGGACGGAGGACGGGGGGGGAAGGGAGGAAGACGGGGAATGAGGGGCGGACATCCCCAGTAACCATACCCGAGCTGCGGCTACTGAACGCGGACCGGGGGGAAGCGGGGGGTGGGGGAAAGGGGGACAGGAGGGAGGGATCCCGGCTGCCATCACCGGCGGTTGATCATACGCGGGAAGCGGGGGACGAGGGGGGGAGAGGGGGGGGGAGATGGGGACATGAGGGGGCATCCCCCGCTCCCACACCGGCAACGCTGAGCGGCGTGGCGGGGAGGAACGGGGGGAAGCGGGGACGGGGAAGGGGGACATGAGGGGGACATCCCACGCTCCATCCACCAGGCGCGCCTCTGACAGGGCGGGGGAGGAGAGGGAAGCGGGGGGGGGGAAGCGGGGACATCCCCGCTCAATTCACACCGGCGGCTCTCTTGACATGGGACGGGGAAAACGGGGACATAGAGGGGCATCAACCCAGCTCCCATCACATAACAGCAGGCCAAGCAGCGAAGCACGGGGAGGGGAGGGAGGTGGAGGGAAGGCACAGATAACCTTACTGTGCCCACTCCATGGGAAAAAATGGTCCCGCTCGTGGGGGCTTGGCTATATAGAGCATGCCGCAGCGCCACCAATAGCCTGGGAGAGCGGCGCCAAATCACTGTCCAGGTAGGGGGGAGGTTTTTTTTTTTTTCAGCCAGCGCGAGCAGGGAAATTTCAGGCGGAAGGAGGGAAAATTTTAAAAAAAAACACGTGTGTGCTGGGCCAATAGTTACTCGCCCGGGGGTTAAATCCACCCCCCCGGGGAGGTACAGTATAAATGATGGATGATCGAACATATGTTATTTATATAGTATATATATATATATAAAATATATATAAAGAACTAAACAAGCAATGTAATATCTTAGGCATATATTAACCAAGATCCTCGCTTTTGTTTATAAACATGAACCTATGAACATCAAAATATAATAGTTTTTTTGACACCTAATACAATGCTCATCAAGAACATATAAGCTCCTTAGGAAGAATTGATAGGTTATCTATACATATAAATGGACATATATGATCTACATTTTAACCCTATATTGAATTAAAATACCATTAGGAATACCATTTTCCAAACAGATATGTTCATCTATATTGTTAACTGCCTAAGTAACTCGTTGGAAAAACAGTATATCAACATTGAAGAAATTACACCAAACTATATATTAACCCTTTATTGGTCGGATGATGAAGGGTTCTCCAATCTGAGAAGATGTTTAACAAAATGATAAAATTTTAAACTGATAATATAACAATATGAAATTAACAATGAAGGGAACCATGAAAAACATGACAAAAAGGTCTATTTAGAACTTGTCAACATTTTACAGTGTACTATATTACATCTACTAATAACATAGCATGTTACATTATACTTGGGAATAATTACTTACTTTCAATTAATAAATTTAAATTTGTTATATGCACAGAGTGTATTTAGTCAATAATTTATCAATATAGTTTATCAATAAATAACCCCTTTCAATTGAATACTCTACATAGTATCTACTATATATTTTTAATTTGTTTTATAAATTTTAATTTTATCGGATACCACCCATGGTTATACATTTATTTAACCAACACATGTGCGTCTAAAGAGATACTATTATAAATACAAATATACAACTAGTATTAATGTAGAGGGGACATAAACATTATTAATTTGATGACATCTAGATATTACTATCAACCACAAACCTAGTGATTAGTTTCTTTAAAAAAGAAGAAAGAAGAATAGGCAATAGGGTCAGTATGTATCATAACATCAACCTTCATCATTTGAGTGTACACATTAATCAAAACATAACTGCTAGTAATATTTCATTATACATTTACTGACAATAATCAACATACAGAATTACATAAAAATACATGAAAATAGAGAGCATTATTTAAAGCATATTGTAAGGCTCACACATACAAATGTGTAGCGTTTAAATAGCATTGGAAACAAGAGATACTAATTAATAACCGAAAAAACTAATTAACGCTTAGAAGAGCAGATGTAAATATAAGGAATAGTGAAGCCTGTAACCTCATAATGAGTATAACAGCGTGCACATAATTCAAAAATATAGAGATAGGTATTCAATACTTAAGGAATGATCCCAGGTCAATATCGATATTCATACCTTGTGATATTAAGGTTTTCAATGTATTATCCACAATGTCTCTTGTCTGGATATCTTAATGACCTGGTTACCACCTCCCAATCAGAGAATTTATCAATTCCAAGAATTTAAACCATTTGGGTTCGTTCATGATTGTTCATTAAAATGTTTTGGACACTGTGTTGCATAAAGCCTACTCTCTATATTTTTATGTGCTCGCTATTCTCAATTTGTTGCGTGTAATTCTCCCTATGTACTGTTTGTTACATGGGATTGTAGCATATAGATTTACTCATTTGAATTGCAGTCTATAAATTTATTTCATGTTCTCTTGTGTATTCAGATTTTATATTTCGAAGATTCTGGAATTAGGGTTCAATTTACTCCTCTACAAGTTTTGACATTGAAAGAATCCTTAGTTACAGTCACAGGCTTCACACACTCCTGTTTCAAAAACTTGGGGCCAATCTGTGCTAGATTGGGAGCCTTTGTAAATATTTATTCTGGTTTTGTTGGTAATACTTGCTGAAAATGGGTCTTTATGTAGAATACCCCAATGTTTATGGAATATTCTTTTAATTTGATGAGAAAATTTGTATTATCTAGTAACAAACAGTACTGAGATTTTCCTTTTTCCCCCTCTGACTGTTTCCCTTTTGTTATAGGTTAATAAATATGAACGCTCCATCTGTGAAATTTAGTATATGCCTCATTGATTACATTCTTCCATTATTTCGTTCTGTAAATTGTCCATTAGTTGTGTGTGATGATGATGATATGTATCTTCCTGTGTACAATTATGTCTGACCCGCTGCAATTGACCTAAAGGGATGTTATGATCCATTTGTCTAAGTGTCCCACTTTCATTAGGAAATTGTGGCAATCGACTTCTTTACAAAGTCTAGTTTCAGTAACCATTGGACACATACAGTTTGTAAATCCAAAAATTCATTTTGTGTGGCTATACTTATGTGGAACCCTAAGATTATAGGGTTATGTTTAAGATATTTAAAAAGGTGGATTACAGATCCAAACTTCCATCCAAAAAACGTATCTCTTATATACCTAGCCCAGGATACCAGATTTGCTCCGAAATCGTGGCGCCGACCAGATGAAATTGTCCTCCCCATGCCCATAAAATTTGTGCCATAGTTCGGAGCAAATCGGACCCATGGCAGTGCCCTAATCTGCAATAGTATGGTATCATCCAAAAGTGTTGTGATGAGTAGGTGTTGATTACAATCCACTATGAACTTAACCTGTAATTTGCTTATCTCCCACTACGTGTAAGATTATCTTTCACTGCATTACATCCATGTGTATGATCTATGACAGTGTAGAGGGAGTATACGTCAAGGTAACCAATATATAGTTATCACTTCATGTCATATTTTTGACAATATGAGTATATGATAGTATCTGCAAATGACTTCAATTTTTCCTGGTTATTTCAGAAGTGTAATATAACCGAAAGGTTTGCAGTCAGGGACTTAAGTCCAGAAAACATTGGGAGTCCGGGGGGGGTTGGTGGCATCCTAGTGTAGTTTTGGCACAAAAGTAGAAATATGGAATTGGGGAGATCTATTTTTTGGTCCAACTGGTAGTTATGTATGTATATGTGATATATTAGTATGTTATAAAATAACCCCACATGATGAGACCATCAAGGTCGAAACAGCTGTTGTGGGTGGTTTCTGGTATGACACCTAACCCTGGTGTGCTCAAAGCTGTTGTGTTGTGACCTGCCGCAAGCTTAAGCCTATAGGGAACCATTAAAAAAATGGTTAATTATTGGGGCAAAAAGTGACACTGTGTGCTCATTTGCATGTCTTTCCAGAATCCCTTGCTTGCAGTGGAAAGTGTGATGCTGGGTGATAATGGGGAAAGCAGGGGTGCAGACCTGAATCAGAATTGAGATGAGCACAGTGTAGCTATTATACTATATAGATTTAGAGATTAGATAGTATAGTTGAGTCTGATTATTATATATATATAGATATCTATATATATATATAATGTATGTATATGTGTATGTATGTATATGTATATATATATATATAGTGCACAATAAATGAGTACTTCAGTATTAGGTGATACCTTTTTTATTGGACTAACAATATATGTCATAGGACAAGCTTTTGGGAGTTATCCTCTCTTCTTCAGGTCAAGCAATACTGATATACAAAGGATTCAATAGCTAAAACAGTGTAGAGAGAGGGGGAAAAAAACCCAGATATTTACTGTAGATAAGGTAGGGTGTTAAATGTGTTTGAAGCCAGGGGACAGTGTCAAAGAAAGGTGGGGAGGGGGAGGGGATAATTTTGATAGGGTGTGAGAAAACCGCATTAAGTCCCACGAGAACACCTGCTACAATACAGACAGAAAGAACCTACCACACGCATACCACTAGTGACCACATACAACCCTACCCTAGAGGGTATACGAAAAATAATCAAAGATCTGCAACCCATGCTGACAGAGGATGCGACATTAAAAGAAATATTTCCCAAATCTCCCATTCTTGCATTCCGGCAACCACTAAACCTCAAACAGAAATTAGTCAGCAGAAAACTTCACAACGATTTTAAAGACATGGATAATGGCACAAAACCGTGCAGCAACAAACGCTGCAAACTCTGAAAACATATTTGCCAAGATCCCACAGCCAGTCACAACCATAGAACATTCAATGTTAAAGGATCATACAGCTGCACATCCAGGAATATAGTGTATATGATTCAGTGCAACAAATGTGACCAAGGTTGCTACATTGGGGAAACCAGCCAAAAACTACAAGGAAGAATGAATATGCACAGACACTCTATACTCCATCAAGAAGAAGGAAGATACTGCTCACTTGTGGGACATCACTTCTCACAACTAGATCATTCCATAAATGATCTAAAAATCAAAATCCTCAATGGAATGTTTAAAAGCACCCAAGAACGGAAAACATTTGAACTCAGAATGATAAGATTCTTTGACACCAAAACCAAAGGACTTAATGCGGACATGGGTTTTCTCACACCCTATCAAAATTGCTTGTAATTATCCTGCTTGCCTCTATTCTTATCCACACTTTCTCTCCCCCCCAGTATCCCCTCCCCATCCCCACCTTTCTTTGACACTGTCCCCTGGCTTCAAACACATTTAACACCCTACCTTATCTACAGTAAATATCTGTTGTTTTTTTTTTCCTCTCTCTACACTGTTTTAGCCATTGAATCCTTTGTATATCAGTATTGTGACCTGAAGAAGAGAGGATAACTCTCGAAAGCTTGTCCTATGACATATATTGTTAGTCCAATAAAAAAGGTATCACCTAATACTGAAGAACTCATTTATTCTGCACTATCGCAACTGGACTAACACGGCTATTTTCTTCTGTCTGCTATTCTATATATATCTATCTATATATCTATAGATGTATTTATAGTGAATATATCTGCATGTATATGTTAATTATCTATGTTATGTATATGTGAATATTGTAGTTATATGTGAATATATATATATATATTCGCTAGATATATATATATATCTATATATATATATATATATATATGCTATGTAATGGTGCCTCTATCTCTCTGTGCCTCTCTCTCTCTCTGTGTCTCTCTCTCTCTCTCTCTCCTCCTCTCTCCTCTCTCTAGTGGCCGGCTGGTCGTGGTAAGTGAGGAGACAATACGACTTTTCTGGTGAAATAGTGCTGGTGGATTTATTTGTCCAAAAAGGGTAACTAAAACAATGGGTACACTGTCCCTTTAAATTGAAACGTAAACAACAGCCTAACCCCGGTCGGGGTACTGACTAAACAAAAGTGCAGGCTAACTACCTGTCTGGCTAGCTAACCTAGTCCAATAACCCCAGTTTGGGGCAATGCTCACAAGTGGCTAGGCCAATCGCCTACGTGGGGTTGCCCCAACAGTGGAGCAAGTGGAGGCCGTGCAGCAGGGGACCCAGCCAGCGGTCCCTACAGCAGCAGGTGGCAGTGTGGAAGCAAATCCGGAGGGACATTGAATGCCGAACAGAGCCCCCAAGTCGGTACAAGTTGCCTGGGTGTTCTTCGATTGGGGCGCCGGTAGAGGAGTCTTGGATTTCGGTGTGTTGCCAGGTTTGGACACACACTTCCTGCTGGACAACGACTTGGGGCGCTTCATTTGTTCCTACACGGAGGAGGATGCTCCCATGGCTGCGGTCACCCAAAGCCAAAGTCGGCAGTTGCCCAGGTGGCACTGCCTCTGGTGCTGCCGCCCACCACCGCGATCCTCGCTCCCCAGTTTTTGGAGCAACAAGAGCCGATGTCCCGTTGAAGACCCGGCAGGTAAGCTAGCCCGACCCTTGTCCCGACCACTGTTACGACATTTCCCTTTACTGTGTAACTGAGGGCGATTGACCAGAGCTGAGCCAGTAGTTCAGGGAAGCAGTGAGATTGGACCCCGATCTGGAGGGCATGAGACTTTGGGCAGCTGAGTCTGACTCGGAGATCGTGTCCGATCAGTCCCTGTGGCACTGTGAGCTCTTATATCAGGAACAAGCCCCAGGTGCTCTGGTCAGACCATGGACAGGTAGACGACAGCTAGTAGTTCACCAGGTGAATAGGGAACAGTTATTGCAGGTAGCAGCAGTCCTAGATATGATAGGGAGGCTCTCCTGACAATGAAGCTGTTCAGGTGCCAAGTCGGCTTGGCGGAGGTATTGTACCTCTGCCACCGGGTAGGTGGAGGGCATCTCAAGCCTGAGCGTACCCAAGTGGAGGCAATGTTAACTGGCCGGCTCCCCACACTAAAATGTAGGTCCTCGTTCTTCTAGGTACTGCCGGCTAAGTGTGTGCCCCAGTATAGTGCACTGGCCAAGCCCCTGACGGAGTTGACCAAGAAGTGGCTCCCGGTGCTGTTTGCCTTGTCTCCCGAGTTTCGGGTGGCATTACAGGCTGTAAACGAGGGCCTAGCCAGAGCTTGAGCTCTGAAGAAATTGCAGCCCTATGTTGATGGAAGGCCTTGCACGGTGATCGCTGATCACAGTCTTCTTAGCTGGTTGCAGCGAGTGTTGGGGGATAATGGGAGGTTGCTGCGCTGGAGCCTTGCCTTTCGGGAGTTTGACTTTGCATTTCAGCACAGGAATGGCAGTAAGCATGGCAGCACTGACGGACTTTCCCGGCAGGACGATCCCAGCTTCGACAAAAAGACTTCAAGGGTCTTCAGAAACTGTGTGTCTTGGGGAACGGGGATTGTATATAAAATCACTTTATTTCCTGTGTTAGTGTACTTCCACATACAGTTAGTAGGGCAGCCATGTCCGTTGTGTTTTTGGTATTTCTCTGTGTGCAGAGCCAGTAATTCACTTAGCTGGGCTGCATAAAGAGAAATGCTGGTTCGTGACAAAGCTTGGGAGCGGCTTGAGTACCTGAACAATGGTGAGTGGGGAAGGGCTGTGTATCATCAGGAACTGGTTCTCGGCGGTGCATAGCCTTTGTTCTCCTGAGACACTCAGGCGCCTACCCCGCACAGGGTATAGGGCTGGTCAGGGAAACCGTTGCCGATCTCGGCCCCGTAGGCATGATTCCCATTTGCCAGTTAGAATTTCTCGCTCGCAGCGCTCCCTACCCGTAGGGCGGTCTAGAGCCTTTAGGCCGACCTCTTCCTCTGATTGGTGCAGAAGGGTGACTTTTCATCCTCCAAATGGCTGCACCATGACGATTGAGGCTAGATTCTTCCCCCGTAGGCCCCAGTTAGTGAGTGTTGCATTGTGATTAGGTGATTTGAGTGTTTGCTGGCTTGTCAGAATACACTTTTGTTTATTCAACTATTGTGTCCTGTCTCGTGATAGTGATCTTGGATGTAAAGGTGTTAAAAGTTCTGGTCTCCCATGACAGTGTCAACCTGTCCAAATGTCACGGATCATTAACCCATAAATGCAAGAGAGAATTCTCTTTTAATAATGCGTCAAAGCTATAATATTAATTGAGGTAAGGTTTAGTATATCTTTGTGACATTTGGTACAACTAACCTGATATATATAGGTGCCTGGACAGAACAATGTGTGGCATACCTCTATACATACAGTATGTCTAAAAAATTAATAAAAGAGAACAACAGTATCTCAATGCATGAATCATAATCCAATAAATATTATTACAGCAAGGCCCCGCTTCTTGGCGATCCGCCGATACGGCGGTACCGAGAAGGGGGCCACCATGTCCACGCATGCGCAGAACGTGTCAGTCCGAGTCGCGCTTGCGCATAATGGGCCGATCCGGGGTCACGCATGCACAGAATGGAGGGTTTTGCCAATGTCACGAATGTGTAGAACGGCGCATTGCCGGTCAGCGCATGCGAGCAAACCAAAAATCGCTGATTCCGCTTTCCAGCGATTTTCGCTTTGCGGCGGGTCCTTAGAACGGAACCCCGCCGCATGATTGGGGCCGTGCTATATTATGAATATTGTTTTCACACTGTTCTTTATATGTTTACATATTTATGTGTTTAAGAGAAAGGGGGAGTAGTGCCAATAAATGAATTTGATAACAATAGCTAAACAGTGCTAAATTGAAATCTGACTAATATGTGACAATAGAAGCCTTGTAAATAACAATAATATGTACCATATACATATAAAATACAGACAACAGAGAAAATACCAGTCCCTTAATAGTCCCGTATGATTATATCAATCTCCAAAATAGGGCGTAGGCTGCATTTCAAAAAGGAAGAACCACCTCCAATAGGAATCTAAAAGAAAAGAAATGTAAAATTGTTTTACATTTAATAAATAAGGGAAGGGAGGGAAAAAGGCTCACTCACATACGTAGCATAAATAAAAGCATTTTGTGAACTATTAAGTCACCATCAGCTGGAAGGTTCTTCTAAACAAATCCTCCAAGTTATAGCTTGTAGTACAGGAACAGAATCAGCCACCCGTCTGGGATGGTATTGGATGAGCTGTCGGTGATGAACAGCAGGACTCTCCGGTCTCGGAGCCCCGAATGACCGGCTGATCGCAATGTGCACCTCACACTCCCAGCCTAGAGCAGCAGGGACACAGTCCGGCCAAGGTCCCTTGTCCGACAATAGTGACGTAATGACGCCGCCTTCCTGTTACGTCCTGATGCATTTCGTCTCACAGCGGAGACTTTCTCAAAGGAGCATGACCAGCTGAGAAGCTTCTGCTGTTTAAATCACAACGGGTTGCCTAGGAACCCGATTATACCACAGAAGGTGCCTAAATTGCTTAATTGCTTTCTATACTGGTCAGACATATAATGAAATTATACATATACATGAAAATATTCTTTAAAAAGATTGAGTAGATATAGCCAACAATATTAACTAAAACTACCTAATAACACTACCATTGGCTGTATACAGCATATGACAAGTAATAAGTGTATCACAAACAATATATTTTGTAAACAAATACAATATAGAAATAAAAAGATAGAAATATATTACAACATAGAAGTTGTAAATCAAAATGAATACAATAAGGGGCAAAGTTGATAAAGACCCTATCACCTAGGTAACAGCATAAAACAGTACTGAGGTGCCAATGTATTGAAAAGTAAACTAAATCATTATTATGTATATATCTTATTTAAATTTAAAGGGATATTAATTTAAACTGTAAATTCCATCAATACCTCTATTTGCGGCATATGCCTGATTCCACAAAATTCATACAAAACCGGTTCATATAATAATTTCAGCATTCAGATATCCACATGCAATTGAAAACAGAGGGGTCAAAGAGTGAGGGGGGATAAATTGGAAGCAGAGGAGTCAGAGGATGGAAAGGGCAAAACTGGTCCAAAACGTCTACCGACGTCTTCACTGAAAGCAGAACAGAGAATACTACTCGTACAACTGTGCTCATATCCAAAGAGTCATTGATCCCACCGGGGGCCAGAGTGGCCAACCGATAGATCCAATAGGTCTCTTGTCTACATAGCACCTTGAAACGGTCACCACCCAATGTTAATGGGGAAATGTACTCCATTCCTTTGACTCTAAGAGTCGTTGGATCTTTATTGTGAACCGCCTCAAAGTGCCTGTAGATGTTATGACTAACAACACCATTAAGTATGTTCCTTCGATGTTCGAGAAAGCGAGTGCTCAGCGGGCATGTGGTGCAACCAACATATTGTTGGCCGCAACCGCAAGATAGTACACATATAACATACATACTCAGCCAATTAATTTGTCCTCTACCCTTGTATGTACTACCTTGTGAGAAAGAGATAATCTCGTTTGATGTAGTAAAATATCTACAAGTAGTGCACCTTTTTCTTCCACACTTACGATTCCCATGGACCTGCTCCTTCCCCCCCCCCCCCCCTCCCTTGCTGGTTGGAACAGCTCTGGCTTATTTCCTGTTTGTACAGGCAAGCATGCTTCCTTTTGGAAACATCAGCCATTGGGAATAGTCACAATTCCCTCACCTCTTGGTAAAGCTGATGTAATTTACCTCCCTTATATTTGCTACCTGCGCCATCCCCCCCTTTTTGTTACTGTTGTTTTACAATAAAAATTATAGAAGAAAAGAAGGACTCTGTGTGCATCAAGATGGAGTGCGTTAAGCTGCCTGCCCATACTCACTTGCCACAGTGCGTTTGGTACAGAACTACTAATACTTTTGTTTTTTATTTTGTATTCCTAAATATTATCCCGTACTAAACCTTCAAGTAGCTTCCCCACTATTGATTTTGGGCTTACAGGTCTGTAATTCCTCGATTGTGATCTAGCTCCATTTTAAAATATATTCACCATGTCTGTTTCGTGCCAATCTTGTGATACTGAGGATGTGGAAAGGGAGTCCTTGAATATTAACTATAATGGTTTGGCTTTTACTAAATTTAGCTCCATAAAATCTCTTGAATGTATGCCATCGGGGCAGGTGCCTTATTTACTTTCATTTTATCATGCCGCCTATGAACTTCTTCCTCCGTTAACCAATTGTTCGCTAATGTATAGGTTGTGGCTTCCTCCTACGGCACTATTTGCAATTGATTCTTCCCTGATAAATACAGAGGCAAAGATACAGATCTTGTTCTTTCGGGGTATGCCGTAGTAATTAATGTTTCAAAACAATATGATTTATTTGCTTTGTTTTTTTACAGGATGACAAGGATTTGGTTCATGAATTTGTTATTGCAGAGGGTCTGACATGTTTAATAAAAGTTGGAGCCGAGGCAGACCAAAACTATCAGAACTACATCTTGAGAGGTATGGAGCTCTATGTTTATTGTGTTGTATTTTACCAACTGGTAACACCAATTCATGTGGTTAAAAGAAAAAAAGTTAACGTTTACTGTATATTACTAGTGTGTGGTATTAAATCAATATTTAAAGTGCTATTTATTTTGTTAATTCATATACAGTATGTAGTATTTATTCAATAAAAGGCATGCAAACCAATGCTAAGGCAAACCCGGGGTTAACCACTACAAAAATTGATTAAGCATTGCTAGACCCACCAAAGAAGAGGGCTAGGGACTGAAGCCCCCTAATCACATACACTCACTCTACAGCTAAATGAATAGGATATATTGGAGCCGAGGCAGACCAAAACTATCAGAACTACATCTTGAGAGGTATGGAGCTCTATGTTTATTGTGTTGTATTTTACCAACTGGTAACACCAATTTATGTGGTTAAAAGAAAAAAAGTTAACGTTTACTGTATATTACTAGTGTGTGGTATTAAATCAATATTTAAAGTGCTATTTATTTTGTTAATTCATATACTGTATGTAGTATTTATTCAATAAAAGGCATGCAAACCAATGCTAAGGCAAACCTGGGGTTAACCGCTACAAAAATTGATTAAGCATTGCTAGACCCACCAGAGAAGAGGGCTAGGGACTGAAGCCCCCTAATCACATACACTCACTCTACAGCTAAATGAATAGGATATATTCTGACATCAAATACAAGGGTGAATTACCAATGGCTAATAGCCTGTAGTAGGTAATGAAGACGTCCGTGACAATGGGTGGTTATACCGATCGTGAGTATGTGCAGACGAGACAACGAGTATTCTAAGGCTTGCCTTAAACTAGCCCGGTAACATGCTGGGTACAGTACATGCTGGGTGTAACCTGGCTAGTTTAAGGCATTTCTGCATTGACTAATGACCCATCGGATTAACACAGCAGGGGATCCTGGCAGTCCCATTCAGTTTGAATGGGACTGCCTGGGACCCCCACTGTTAATCTGATGGGCTATTAGTCAATGTAGAAATGCCTTAAACTTGGGTCTTTTTGGCGATTGCCACTGGTTTGTGTTAGAATAACCGTTGGCACTACAGTATGTAAGAGATGTGTGCAGAGGTACATATAATGGAGACCGATTTGGGTGAAATTATATCTTGGCTTTATTGAGCCTGTTCCGTTATCCAGGCAAAACATACAAAAATAACAAAATAACAAACACCTCACCTATTCCTTTGTAAGGGCTAACTTCCCCAGACCCTATCTGCAGGACTGGAGGGATGTTCCCATTACTAGCCTATCACCCCAAAGTCTCAGGAAGTATCTTAAGCAGGTGGCTCTCCATGTCAGTCTCTGGCAGGTTCCTGGGTCATATATATATATATATATATATATATATATATATATATATATATATATGTGTGTGTGTCTGGGTGTCTTATCTCACCTCAGCCTTTGTGCTCAAGACAGTGTCTGTGTGCAGGCTTTTCTGCTCTCCTTCTGTCAGCCCAAATGTGAGCTAAGGAATCTCTCTCCTGTTTCTCATATCAGACTTTTTCTAAGAGTCCTAATCAGCCAGATGGAGTCTGGTTGATTGCCTGTGCAATTAATCAGCACACTGCTGGATGTAGAGGCAGTTTCTCTCAAACAGTGATAAGTCTCTTTTAAAATGTAATATTAAAAATAAATTTAATAGGTCTGTGGACTAATGTAAAAGAAAGGGCTACACATGGATGAGCACAAATATTACAAAAAATAGACAGTGACTGGAAAAAACAGCTATATAATGGGAGGCCACAATAGGCAAGTAGCTAATGATTGCTATTATAAACAGCTATCCCAAGTTAAACAGTCTCTATACTAATAAGGTAAAAACCTGATGCTGTAGGCTATGCGCAGCTATGTGGTTCCAATGTGATATGCAACAATGGCACTTTAGACGACATGAAAGCACATAGAAGAGACTATGTAGGTTCTTGTGCGGACAATTGGCTCCCCCTAGTGGTGAAGAAATCCTAGAATTCACTGGGCAGCAGGGTGTCAGTTGATGGCGACAGTGATGCTGTTTGATAGCGAAGCTGAAGCTGTAAATAGGTACGTAAACCCTGTAGAGCTGGGAAAGTGACATATACTAGAGGCGCAAAAACCGATAAAAAAGAGTAATAAGACACGTCTCAGGAAATGTGTTTGGATACCTCTCAGAGAATGACGCACAATCGTCACGAGATAGATGTGCACCTTATACCACAGAATCGGAGCTGTCACCTAGATGCACCCTTAATGTAGGGATAATCAGTGATAGGACAGGTAGGTAGGTACGAATCCCTGCAAAGTCCCTAATACTAAATGTATGATTGCTCGACTAAAAGGCTAGTAGCTCAAGTCACCTTGAATATAGGGATAATCCGTATAAGTACAGGTAGGTAGGGGGGTTTCCCTATAGAATCCCTACCACTATCAGAGGTAATAGCTACTGAAGTATTTCCAAAACACAGCTTAAAAAGCCATATAATATAGGGTAAGTAGAGAGAGTTAGTCTATGGTGAAGCTCATTAATACAGACAATTCAAACGCTGATGAGAGGACAAAAAGCGCCGACATTGGTGAGCGTGTATACTCAGCTTCTTGGTTCGTGGTGTCCTGGTGTAGACCCGACACTGACGCATGCCACATTCATAATCTAGGCTTTTTTTTTTAAAGGGCCTAGGTATCTACAGTGACAATCAATGTGTTTTGTTTGAAAAATGTTATTATGTTATATACTTTCTTATTTGTAACTTCTTGATTTTTCTTAATGTCATATTTTTGTCTTTTTAATGGCCAGAAACACTTTCAGCCACATTTAGCTAAGAGGGTTATTGGCATGTGTCTAGAGGTTGAGGGGCTAGGTGTAGGGAGTGGTGGTGATGGGCGCATTTGTCTGGGAGAGGGAGGATAGGCCTGCAGGTGCAGTGGTTGTAGGGGTTAAACCCAACATTTTGGAAAAACTGATTTCTGATTTCATTTTGCTAAAGTTTTAAGTTATGATAATTTAATATATACGTCGATTGCAAGCCCTTCACCAGTGCCTTCCAGAAACATTTCTGCCTCTCACATTCGCCACTTCCCACAACCCTTTTCTCTACCTGGTTATGGGATAGATTGATTGAAATAAGAACATTTCAGATTCATTATTGGATTTTTGAATTTGAAATATCTGTCATGATACCATATTAACTGAGTTTTTATTATTTGATAACTAAAAGATTTTTTCTAATGCCCCCCTCCCCCTCCTCCTCATTCTCACTCCCCTGCTCGTCATTCTCACTCCCTCCTCATTCTCTCACTCCACCCTCCTCCTCATTCTCTCATTCCCCTACCTCATTCTCTCACTCCCCCCGCCTCCTCCCTTAACTTCCCCTCCTCCTCCTCCTCCCTTAACTTCCCCTCCTCCTCCTCCTCCTCCTCCTCCCTTAACTTCCCCTCCTCCTCCCTTAACTTCCCCTCCTCCTCCCAATTCTCTCCCCGTCACTCTCTCTCTCCTGCTTCCTCCTTATTCTCTCACTCCCCCTCCTCATTATCTCATTAGGCCTGGGACATAGTAGCTTCAGCCTCGCTGAGCCGCGCTGAGCAGATGCACTAACCCCCTGTCATCAGAGTGGCTATAGTTTCCCCTTCCACATGCGTGCTGATGCGTGCGGAGGCTCAGAAACTTTGCCGAGACAGGCAAGTTTCAAATTTGCCGCTCGGGGAAGCGATGTGAGCGGTCACTTGACCGCTCACATCCAATGGGAGCGAGGGACTTGCCCCGCCTCCCGCTCCGCCTCATGACACGCCTCCGCCCCGCCTTCACCCCGCCCCCAGAGCGCGCTCACTGCCTCGCCTGCCAGGACAGGAAAAAGCTCAATTTTGAGCAAGTGAGGTAGAGCAGGAGCGCGGCTGAACCTGCTATGTCCCAGGCCTTACCCTACCTACTCTCACTCCTTTCACTCCTCCTCCTCAGAAGCGTGTGTACAGAGCTCTCAAACATTTGGTTTGAAATCGGTTTTATTGTTTTCTTATTTAATTTCACTTGCTATATTTTGGTGTGGGAACTGTAGGGGAATACACTGTGTGTTTTATAGAGAGTTTAGGGTTTATTTTGGTGTTTAAAAACCGTTTTTCTGTTCACCCAGGGGCTGGTGTGATTCAACCAAGCACAGCTGTACTTTGGCTGGGCTGGTAACTGCAGCTTCAACCCCTCTCCCCTCCCCCACCACTGGTTGTTTGGTTTTCTTATTTACTTTTATTTAAAGTTGATTTGTTTTTCATTTGGATTTGGGAGCTCTGTGCTTTTAAAGAAAGTAATACTGTGGTGCAGCTAATTGATAGGGAGAGAGGAATTAATAAGGGAGGGAAAGGAAAAAACTGCAGCATTTTAAAAGCTGATTTTTTCCTCCCTTAGCAGAGAGCTAGTTCATTTATTCTTAAAGGGACAGCTCCTCTCTGCACCTCTCTCCCTGGGCACTACCTCCTCCCCTAACCTAGAGGCTTTTCAATATCATGCCTAAGGGGAGGAGAGATAGTAGGTCAACGGAGCCGGCACTGGACTCCAAGACCTAGGGTACCTAAGGTCCCTAGGAGCACCATCTATGGCCACAGCCCTCAGCCTAGTACATCCAGTGCCCTGGCCGCACCTCCCCCAGCTCCTGCTGGTAGCTTGACCCATGCAGCCCCAGCTACATCGTGGGCGCAGTTTGCAGCTGCAGGTATTAACCCCAGCAACAATAACGCTGGGGCCAAACCATGTCTAAGCAGGAAGCATGGGGTGAGGTGCCCAATATCAACTAGCCTGGGCATTGAGGCTTATGTGATGGGTGTAGTGGGTCCCTCTGCAGTGGTGGCAGCCAGCAAGATGTACGGGAAGGGCGTTTTCTTCCTCCGTACGCTGGCTGCCACCCACACCCTGGTGCAGAGGGGCATTGTTGTAGGGGGGACCTACATCCTCATTGAACCCATGGAAGTGTTGGGCACTAGGATAATTCTTTCTAATGTGTCCCCCTTCACCCAGACAGCCTGATGCGCCCACACCTGCAAGCCCTGGGAGATATTAAGTCTCCTATAACAAAAATACAGCTGGGCTGCAGGGATATGGCGCTGAGGCTCTCCTTCAGGCAGCAGGTACAACTGCTGCTGCCAGGGAGCACAGAGTCTGCGGAGGGTTCCTTTGGGGTGCCCTACGAGGGCATCATGGCACGGAGGAGGTTAGGTGCTATCTGTGCAAGGAGCTGGGGCACACTCGCAGGAGTTGCCCCAAAGGGAGCAAAAGATCTACCCCAGCTCCTGCACCTGCTCTTCCCTCTGCCAAGACACCCTGTACCGCTGTGCCTACTACAGCGGGGCCCTCGAGGGCTCAGGTCCCCCCTAGGGCCGTAGGAGATGTCGCTGCCCAATCTCGGACAGTGACGTCTGCAACTCTCCTCAAAAACCAGCGGGAGAAGAAAAAGGCCACCCTGGTACAGCCACCCTCTGTTGTTGCTGTCTCCCCCCAGGAACACCCTACCACCAATGGAAGCACCGTACAGGGTGCGGGGGAGCAGGAGGAAACTCCTGCTGTGGAGGCAGCGGCACCCTCTCCTGGGGAATCAATCCCCAGGAAGAAGAAGTTTAAAACTGACAAGAGGGTCGCTAAGGACGAGGAGGGTGAACCGTACTACGTTCACCCTCTGAAGACTCCGAAGTGGAACATAGCTTCAGTTCCGCACAGGGTGGCCTGGATCCCACTTCAGATCCCACGAAAATACAGCCTCACCCCCTTTGGGGATCTGGAGGAAGTGAGAGGGGAAAGGGAGGTACCCGGTGTCTCTGGGGTGGAAGGCCAGAGTGCTCAACAGCATGAGGCCTTGCCCCTGGACATAGACGTTGGGGAGCCTTCCAATACCCCTCTCAGTTGGAAGGTAGTCCCCAGGGACTTGTGTTTCGGTGGATCTACCACGCCGGATGCAGCTGTGTTCGGGGACTCGGGGGTCGGCCAGGATCCCCCTCTGGCCGCGCCGCCTTCGGGTGGCACACCAGGGGCAATGCCCCAGCTCATGTCACTGGAGGAGGGGGATGAACTTGGGCTGACCCCCATGGATGACGCTGGGATTGGGATTAAGGGGATGGTTGGGGGTGTGGGGGATGGAGCAGGGGAGGCAGATCTGAGTGGGGGTGTTGTGGCGGGTGCTCCAAATTACATCAGGGAGGCGTCCGATGCGGGCCCTCTCTGTGGGGAGTATTCGTTGTGCTCTCTACTGGAGGCGCCTGCTGGGCATGGGGTGCTCGCTGAGGAGTACCCTCCCATGATTGCTGCAGGCTCCTGTGACATTTCATCAGCCCAGGTGGCGGTGGAGGAAGCATCCGGTGAAGGCACTGCGGGCTTCTGTGGCCCCCAAGATCACTCAGGGGGCCACTGCCTCCACCCAACAACCACCAGTTGCCCCTGAATATTCCACCCCGGGGTCAAATGTAGAGGGTACAGTGGACCCCCCCATGAAAACACCAAAGAGGGGGCCCACTCTAAGGCTGAGAAAATTAACCCCCGCAGGGAAGGGCGGGGGTTTTGAGATCATCAGCCAAGAGGAGCCCGGAGAGTTGGGGCTCAGTGAGAAGGAGTCCTCTGGCACCGCGGAGTCGGTGGACTCCTTGACCCCCGTTATCGCTGCCCAGTAACTAGCTGAGTTCCTGGAAAGTACCCTCTACGGGCAGAGAAACATGAAGGTGCATTTGGCCCTCGAGAGGTGGAAGGATGCCTCACTCATTCTCCACTCTCTCATGGAATATATGAGGGCCAAAAACTCCGGGACCCTTAACCATGTTCGCGCCTGGAAGTTTTACCACTTGTTGCGAGCCCACATGGCTACTCAGGATTCAGCACCCTGAGCGTCTGTGGGAAGCACAAGGAAAATTCCTGACTACCAATGGCTTTGAGCATCGGTACGCTTAATGCAAATGGCTGTAGGGACGGGTTTCGCAGGTTCCAGGTGCTCTCCTTTTTACAGAAGGAAGGGTATTCTGTGAGTTTCCTGCAAGAAACCCATACCACTCCAGAGGCCAAAGCCAGCTGGCATCTGGAGAGGCGAGGCAGGGTCTTCTTCAGCCACCTCACTTCGTCATCTAGTGGGGTGGTGACCCTGTTCTCTGAGTCCTTTCAGCCAGAGCTACTGCTTGCCAAAGCTGTTGTTCCAGGCCGTCTGTTGCATCTCAGGGTCCGGCATGAGGACTATCCGTTCAATTTCTTGAATGTGTATGCTCCTGCCACCGGACCCTTGAGAATGCAATTATTCTTCAGGCTGTCTGAATACCTGGAGACAGTCGACGCGGACGAGTACGTGGTGCGCAGGGGTGATTCTAACTGCACCCTCGAGGCTCTGGATCGGAATGGTCCGGAGCCACACCCGTACTCTGCGTCAACCCTGCGGGAGATCAACGCACGCAACTCGAGTGGCTCAGTGAGTAAAGACACTGACTGACACTGAGACTGCTGCAGGGGAGCCTAGTTCAATTCCCTATGTCGGCTCCTTGTGACCTTGGGCAAGTCACTTTATCTCCCTGTGCCTCAGGCACCAAAAACATAGATTGTAAGCTCTATGGGGCAGGGACCTGTGCCTGCAAAATGTAAATGGGTCACGGGTCACGCCTCTTCTAAGTGCTGGAGAAAAAGAGGGGAAACCGTAAAAATGTCACCTGCTTGCTGGCAGAGGACGGTACCCCTCTGATGGACCCGGAGAGCATCCGGGACAGAGCCCGGAGGTTCTACGTAGACCTTTTCTCTCCGTAGTCCATCCAGCCAAACGCATGCAGGGTCTTATGGGAGGGGCTTCCCACAGTCGGCGAGGGTGGAAGGGAGCGGCTTGAGTTACCATTGACTCTGGCCGAGCTCTCTGAAGCCCTCAGTCTGATGTCCTGCGGAAAAGCACCGGGGCTAGACGGGCTGACTGTGGAGTTCTTCCGGTTTTTCTGGGAGATGCTGGGAGCTGATTTCACCGAGGTCCTGGCCGAAGCCCTGGAGACCGGTGAGATGCCCCTTTCGTGTCGGCGGGCAGTACTGTCTCTGCTGCCGAAGAAGGGGGATCTCCGCCAGATCTCTAACTGGCGACCGGTCTCGCTGCTCAGCACGGACTATATGATCGTAGTCAAAGCGCTCTCGCTGAGGCTAAAGTCCGTGCTGGCAGAGGTGATTCACCCCGACCAGTCCTATACTATCCCGGGCCGGAGCATTCATTTTTCTGGTCCGGGACCTGCTGCACCATGTGCAGAGGACTGGTCTGTCACTCGCCTTCCTGTCTCTAGATCAGGAGAAAGGCGTTTGACAGGGTGGATCACCGTTAGGTCATACAGACTCTGCAGGCGTTTGGCTTTGGCCCACAATTTGTGGGCCTTCTTCAGATGCAGTACGCCTCTGCAGAGTGTCTGGTGAAGATTAATTGGTCCCTGACGGCACCTTTGGTGTTTGGTCGGCGAGTACGTCAAGGATGCCCCCTGTCCGGGCAACTGTACGCGCTGGCCATCGAGCCCTTCCTCTGCCTACTGAGGAGGAGGCTCACTGTGCTGCGGGAGCCCGACATGCGGTTAGTCCTATCGGCCTATGCCAATGACGTGGTCCTCATGGCCCAGGACCTAGTTGATCTGGAGCGGGCACAAGCGTGCCAAGAGGTCTACACTGCGGCCTCTTCAGCTCGGATCAACTGGTCCAAGTGCTCTGGCCTTTTGGTAGGTCTCTTACAGGTAGACTCCTTGCCCCCCACATTTCGTAATGTCTCTTGGGGGAGCGATACTCTGAAGTATCTGGGAGTCTACCTGTCTGCTGCAGAGAACCCGGCCCCAGAAAACTTTAGTGATCTTGAAGAACGAGTCATCGCTCGTCTGGGGTCGTGGGCGTATCTGTCGAATATGCTTTCCCTCAGAGAAAGGACTCTGGTGATCAACCAGCTGGTGGCCAGTCAGCTGTGGCACCGGCTGATAGCCATGGGTCCAACCCCTGAATTTGTCAGCAAGATCCAGAGAAAGTTACTGGACTTTCTCTGGATGGGGAAGCATTGGGTCCCTGCGGGTGTTGTGTGCCTCCCAAATGGAAGAGGGTGGACAGGGAGTGGTGTGTGTCCGCTCCCAGATACACACTTTCCGCCTCCAATACCTGCAGAGATACCTATTCGCAGATCCGTCTCCGCAGTGTTGCCAGCTGGCGACCAGTTTCTTTCGCCAGCTGCGCAATATGGGGTATGACCGGCAACTGTTTATCATCAGGCCCGAGGGGTTAGGTAGAGACTTCTCGGTGCTGCCGGCATACTACCGGGACTTACTAAGGGCCTGGAGCCAGGTCTCCACGACCAGGAAAGGACAGGCGGCGGTGGGGGTTGGTTTCCTCGCCGAGCCCCTGCTGTTTAATCCAGCAGTGAGGGCTCGGATGTTGGATTCACCCTATATCTGCCGCCAACTAATCCTGGCGCTGGTGACCAGAGTCAGGGAACTCCTGGACTACGAACGACAGGACTGGGTAGGGGCAGAGGTGCTCGTGCACAGTATGAGTCTGCCTACTGCCGGCGTCCCTCGTCATCTGATCCAGGAGATTAAAGATGCCATCCACCCTGACTCACGCACCTTCATCGAGGGTGTATTGCAGACCGGAGAGCCCTGCCCACCTATCACCCCCAGCTCTGCGGATCTTTGCGTGGAACGAAAGCCACGGCAACCCCCTCAGGCTCCTCTCTCCACCAACCTCAGCAGGTTGGGGGACATGTCCCTGGCATGTTTCCGCGGCATGCCGAGGAAAGGCCTGTACTCTCTCGTGCTCCATATAGTGCACTACCTCGCCCTTGTCGCCTGTCCCAATACCATCTGAAGGCGGGTACTTCCAGCAAACGAGGGCGAGAGGCCCCGGTGGAGGGAACTCTATTCTGAGTTGGTTCCTAGTCCCGCCAAGGATTTGAGTTGGAGAGTTCTCCACGGTGCACTGAGCACGGGAGAGTACTTGACCCACTTCACGGACTCCCCCGCCACCTGCCCCTTCTGTGGCGAGCGGGAGTCCGTGTACCATATTTATTTTAGCTGCGCCAGACTGCAGCCCCTCTTATCCACCTTGAGGGGCCTTCTCCTGCAGTTCTGGCTGCACTTTTCCCCTCACCTTTTTATTTTTGGGTGCCCAGTGTCCCGGGACAATAAGCCTAGGGATCTCCTCATCAACCTGCTCCTGGCATTGGTTAAGCTAGCCATTTATACGATCAGGAAGCAGTGTTTGGAGAGGGAGGTCCCAACAAACATCGTGGCCATGTTCCGGTCGCTGGTGCACTCCCGTATCCGGACAGAGTACACGTACGCCAAGTCCACTGGGACGGTTTCAGAGTTTGCCTCCCAGTGGGCGTCAGGCGGGATGCTCTGCTTTGTATCCCCTGCTCTGGATTATTTTGTATTGACCCTTCATTTTTAGTGCACTTTATTTTATTTACAGTGCACTTGTTGTTGGTTTAATTTTTATATTTGTTTGGCTGGTTTTTCTTTGTTCTTCGCCGGCCAATCAGTAAACCAGATCAAAATAGACCTCCCCCTCATGCTCTCTCTCCTGCCATCTCCTCATTCTTTCACTCCCCCTCCTCCTCCTCCTCATTCTCCCACTCCCCCCCACCTGCTCCTCATTCTCTCACTCACTCCCCCATTTCCTAATTCTCTCACACCTCTAACCCTCTTCCTCCTCTCATTCTCCTCTGTTCCTCCACTCACTCCCCATCCTCATTATTCACGTACTCAGCCCTTCCTCTGCCTCCTCAGTCTCTCACTCCCTCACTCAATTAAAAATGCTTACTTGACTGGCTTTGGTCTTGAGGTGGGGCAGAGGAGGATCTGTGCTGGAGCAGGGGCGGACTCCCGAAATAAGTGATGACTTTTGGGTCATACCGCAGGGGGTTGCTCCTTCACCGGCCAACCTCCTCCACTTCAATTTTCGCCACCCTGCTCCACTTCCACCGCCATCCTTCTTCTCCACCGTCCGGTCCTCACTATACAGGTGTGTTGAAACACGTTATGCCACGATCAAAAGAAATATCTGAGGACTTCAGAAAAGCAGTAGTGATGCTCATCAGTCTAGAATGTATTTCATTTGAGACCATATTATGATCATGGTTTCCCAAATGTTCCCGGACTTGAATATTTGTTTTGACTTCTAAAGTGGGATTGGAGTGAGGTTCTTCTTTTCGAACACAGTGTTTGGTTTTAGCCAAACATAAAGTTTCTCATTGAGGTCAAAAAGTTCTACCTTTCACTCATCTGTACATAGAACATTGTAGATCATCGATGTGGTCTTTGGCGAACTTTAGACAGGCAGCAATGTACTTTTTAGAGAGCTGTGGTTTCTTCCTGGCTATCATTCCACAACCACCATTCTGGTTCCAGGAGTGGCCTACAGATAATTGGATGTTGCAATGGTGTTCTGTGTGACTTCCTGGATTATTTGCATGTTTGTTCTTGGAGATATTTTGGTAGGACGACCGCTTCTGGGTAGAGTGGTTGGGGTCTTGAACTTTCTCCATTTGTCTGACAATGGATTGATGGAATCCCAAATCCTTAGAAATTGTTTTGTAACCTTTTCTAGACTGATGAGCACTAATAACTACTTTTCTGAGGTCATCAGAGATTTATTTTGATCGTGGCATGATTTGTTTCCACACACCTGTATGGTGAAGACCAAACTCACAAAGTTTCTGATTTTTATATAGGGTGGGGCCTCCCAACCTCACAAGAGAAAAGAAACCTAGTAGGTGAGCACTCAATCACAGCTAAAGTATTGTGGTAATATTAAAAATAATCTTTATTATCATCAATGAATATAAAATAAAGGGGTTTAAAATTAGATCAAACAGCATGGACTGTGACTGTGATCAAAATTACATTGCTGTACCAGCTATGTTGATTATACATATGGGAGATTATATGACAAATAATCAAAATCTCATGCTGTAAATTTACAGCCTAATGTGATAGAATAAGGGGCCAGTAATTGAACTGCTGTATATTAAATGCCTCAGAAGCCAGTAGTATCAATTGATGTAACTTAGGTAAATGTAGCTAAGTAGCTATGAGCTACAATAGAGGAATGAGACTGCTACAATTGTATATTGAATGCAGATACAGTACACCTCAAAGTATAGGAAGATACAAAACGGGCAAAGTATGCAGTGTCCACATGATTTTGGGCACTGCAGAGCAGAAAGTGTCTCCCTCCGTGGGAGCACACAGCTGCTATACCGACAGCAGGGATAAGGATACAATCACTGCTGCGGAAAGGTAAGTATGCAGAGGCAGTAATTACATAAGAGGGTATAAGTCATATGTAAAAAATCAAGGAGGCAATTAGTGTCTACAGGAGAATGGTGTCTTTGTATATAGGTAGGTAATATCCCTGTATATGGCAGCAAACATCGTAGCCCAAACACAAAAAACAAAACTGTGCGCTACTACCTAACTACCTATAAAGTTTAAATGTATAAATATATACAGTGCAGTGACTATACCATCAATTTAGTGATAAAAAAATTATAAAAAATTAAACCACAACTCCCACAGTGAGATAATTAAACATTAAATAATAAGTGCCACATAACCGTGTTGGGGATAATGGCGTCTGCAGCTGTAAACGCAGGGGTGGCTCAGCACCCCACACACACTAAGAGAATGGAAACAAAAGAAAACAGCGCACAACGCCAATAAGTGACGCCAATAATTCACCAATAATTATAGAATTAAAAAGGGGGTAATATATCTGCGTACATGAAAAAAGTTGGTAAAAGGCATGTAGTGTGTATCACAACTGTTTACCACTCGGCAGCTGTTAGCTGTAGATTCAGTGCTTTGCTCCCTCTGCCTGCAGCTCAGTTGATTCTGGGGCGGACGTCAGTCTTTTCACTCCCAGGGGATTCCCTTCATGCGCAGGTGTCAGCAGCTGGTACTGGCTCGGTGAAATCGCTCCTGCTTCCTGGCCGATATGAAGCTGCTCCTGTACCTCGGCAGTGTATCCTCTGCACAGAGGTTAAAACGCAGCTTGCTGGGTGCCTCAGCGTGCCACGATGCAGCAGTGGTGGATTCAATAGGGAAGTTTGAACAGTCTTACAAGTCTCTCACAAGTGTCCAAACAGCACACAGGATGAAATAAAAACAGAACAGGCCAATACATAGACAAAGGCCAATGTAAGCAGATATAAGGCAATAGAATTTTACATCCAAGTAGTTTATTCTACGAAACTATTGATGTAATTCTATTGCCTTTAATCTGCTTACATTGGCCTTTGTCTATTATTGGCCTGTCCTGTTTTTATTTCATCCTGTGTGCTGTTTTGGACACTGTGAGAGACTTTGTAGACTGTTCAAACTTCCTATTGAATCCACCACTGCTGCATCGTGGCACGCTGAGGGCACCCACACAAGCGGCGTTTTAACCTCTGTCAAGGATACACCTCGAGGTACAGGAGCAGCTTCATATCGGCCAGGAAGCAGGAGCGATTTCACCGAGCCCCCATTACCAGCTGCTGAACCTGGCTGCATAAGGGAATCCCCTTGGGAGTGAAAAGACTGACGTCCTGCCCCAGAATCAACTGAGCTGCAGCAGCAGGGAAGCAAGCACCGAATCTACAGCTAACAGCTGCCGATGGTAAACAGTGTGATACACACTACATGCCTTTACCAACTTTTTCATGTACGCAGATTATTACCCCCTTTTTATTCTATAATATATTGTTGAATTTGCTTCACTATTTGGCGTTGTGCGCTGTTTTCTTTTGTTTCCATTATCGTTGCCCAAAGTAAGTGAGTGGCTGTGCCGTTAATTAACCAAATATTGCAGCCAAACACCCGACATTTCCCGGCTGATAATAGAAGCGGATCCACGGCTGATAAATGATCCCGTGAGTAGATCCGTGTGTGCACTATACAGCAAGGATGTATACAGAGGAAATAGATGATATATGCATATATGGTATAAAAGGATCACCAGGTACAGTGTTAATCGGGTACATCCAGAACCAACAGGGTAAATTAACCTAATTGAGGCAGAACACTATCTTCTGTATGCACTGTCCCCTACATCAGCACTGATCATAATATATCAATGCTGTGGGGGGGCTACCCTCTTTTGTGTGTCTCAGCTGTGCGGGGGCTACCCTCTTTTGTGTGTAGCTCCTCCCAACCTCACACCTGAAGATCTACCTAATTATTTAAACACCTAATGCTAATGACCCCCTTAATTTAGCTGATAAAACCAGGGTTTAACTTACTTTTTCACATATCCTGACTCTTAATTACTCATTGTTTGTCTAATTCATGCAACATTTTTTTCAAAAGACATGTAGTTGGTTAATATAAATCATATTGGATATTTAAGATAAGACTGGTTTTGATTCAAGAAGGTTATTATGAAAAAACTATGGCATTTCCTTAATTATCATACAAGAGGGGTTGGGAAGTGTAAACACCGGTGCGCACAGTATTTGTATATGCAAATAATTATATATTAATATATGTGACTCAAAATGTATGTACGGTAGTTTGAAAACACTAAAATAATCTGAAAAAAATGTGTTTAAAAGTGAATAACAAATACAGTGCATGTGTGTGTATATATGTGTGTATATATGTGTGTGTATATATATATATATATATATATATATATATATATATATATAACGATCTGAGGGTTGCCATACTCAAAGGTAATCTTAAAACCCCGAAAGAAAGACGGTTGCATGAATACAAATTTATGCAACTGTTCGGGACACTTAGCAGTGGCCTAAACAGAGATCGAAATTTTATGAGTCATTACTGACACTAGTGAACTCTCGTCCCATGAGCGCTAAAGGCCATGTCTGTACATACTGTGCTATATGTATGCACACACAGCTGTCTCTCACACATACTAATACTCCTTGTTTTTCCATCCCTATACACCAATAGGGACCACTAAGTATCCACACACACTTTTAGTTGTGCTACAAACTCTCACATTTCCACACCCACCCACACCATTTATATCCACTCCCACTCCACACACACCTTGTGTAAAGCACTGTATATACTGTGGGCTCTCCATTCATTTTTATTCACACTGATACACATACACACTCTTTCTACACTTGCTTTCAGTAACCTTTTGACACCTCTAGCCATAAAACACATCCACACCGGGGGAAGGAACAGCACAGATAACATTCCAAGAGACACTGTTTTTAAGTATACCTTTTGCTTCATTCATTGTAACATCGCCGGAAGAAGAGATCAGTGTATCTCGAAAGCTCGCACAAATAAAAGCATTTCGTTAGCCACAGACCGGTATCATCTATTTATTTTTTGATTATTGAAGCTCGGCTAACACGGTACTGATACCTCTACATGTATGTATGTATGTATGTATGTATGTATGTATGTATATATATATATATATATATATATATATATATCACATTCACATGTCTTTGTTAAACTGCAAAGAGAGAGAGATAAATATTTATCACTTCTAATAAAACAAATCATTAAAAATATGCATGAACATAGTATTCATTTATAAAGTCTAAACTTCCAAAGTGAAAAATAATCTCTACCGGGAATAAAAGGGAGAAAATAAATATTCATCAGATAATCACAGTATGGGTCCACTGTAGATGCAGCTCCAAGAAGGATTTCTTCAGCCATTGGAAATATATGTTAAAAAAACAAACAACCAGCGCCTATAATAAAGTGATTACGTGAACAAGTGCTGACCAATCGTAGATGCAGTCTCAAATGCCAAACAGTCCTTGGAAGGTTCTGGGCTGGTGTCTCATAGAACAAACAAACAAACAAACATAAATGACAAAAAGAAAAATCATAGTGTAACCCTAAAAATAAACATCAAACACTAACAAAGAATAACAAAAATAGCTATAACATTGTAATAAAATAATGTAAATATATAAAAAAGCAAACAATTGCCTAATAAGGCTTGGGACAGGGTTGGACCAAGTACATCCGGTAGGAGTAAAATTGAAATCCTACTTACAGCTATGCTGAATATAAAAGGCTCATAGAACAAATGCCCTTCCGCCTCTGCTGTATACACCACTGGGGAGACTGTTGCAGGAACCCTCCGGAGCTCCGTGCTGTTAGGACAGATACAGCCGCCGTGCTCGCAGACCCGCTGGTCACGCGGTAAGCGGATGACGTCACTGCACAGCGTGAAAGCGCCAACAAGTTTTTAGGGTCGGTGGGGCCTGGAAAAGCTCTGCCACTCAGATACAGGGCACAATGCCAATAGGGAAAGAGCTGTACCGTCCAACACACAGTCCACAAGTGTGAATGAAACCACAGCGGGGGTCCCTGTATTTTAATGGGACTTGTCCTGTGTGAATCCTACCTGGTTCCAGCTACCTGTAAGAGAAGCGCAGTCAGAGATAGACCCAGGGTGGATGGTTAGGCCTACTGCGATCATTACGGGAGGAGTTAACCTAAAAAATATAAGAAAATAAGGGCCGCAAATCAGGTGACCCATTGACTGAAAGAGTGACAAACCATGCTCATAAGGCATTGGTGTCCCACTGTGCCAAAAAATTAGTTTATTGGCATTTTTTAATTTAAAATTGATGGTCTATTTTTGGGGGGCTGGTTGTTTTTGGGATTTACAGTCTGCATATTGACTGGAATAGTGGCAACCCATGCCCATAGGGCATTTTTGAAATAGTATTTAGATTTAGCACATGATAAGGCAATAAATCATAACCAAGATGATCTAGTCACATGAAAAATGAAAAACTTATTGAGACCAATTGTAAAGATAAGAATTATAAACAACTAGTACCCTTTCTCGCCAATTTTAATAGCGCTTCCAATCAAATACAAAAAGTGGTAAAGAAAGTGCAATCCCAGAAATTTCTGAGAGACCACAAGTGGTCTTCTGTTGAGCAATACATATTTAAAAAAAATTATATATCACCCAGTGAACCTGAACCGTCATGTTTCCTGGGATCTGCCCCAGAGCCTAGACCATTAGGAGTACCTGCAATAAATGCTGCATATGTCAAAATAGATATCCAGAGTACAAGAAAGGTCAATCAAATACTTTAAATTCCAAATATCCTATTAAACAGTTTATAAATTGCAACACAATGTATGTTATCTACCTTTTAGAATGTTCCTGCAAACTACAATGTATAGGATGAACAAAATGGCAACTTAAACAGAGAATACAAGAACACGTTAGAAATATAAATAAAGGTTTTCTATTACATTAAATAGAAGAGGAGGAAATATTCTTAATGTAAAGCAGCAGTTCAAGCAATATCCTACATGTGTGTGTTTTTTTTAAGTAAATCAGTTCTATACTATGAGAAAATACTTGTAGCAATGAAAAAAAATGTTTTAAAGACATTCTTTTATTTTTTTTAGGTAGAATAATAATCAGACCTATTACAGTATTTTTTTTTTTCCCAAACATTTTTATTAGGCGAAATTCAAGATTACAGACATATAATAAACAGTATCAGCCTAATACAAACTTAATTTTTGTTTTCTTTAAGGATATAGTGATAGGAAAGAGCATCGCCAGGAGAGGCGAGACCGCTGGACCACTCCATGGACCAGCGAGTGTAAAGTCGGAAAAAGAGAAAGGAAAAGAGAGAGGAGGGGGGCGAGGGGGTAGGGGACAGCTCCCCGGTTGCTAGAACCTAACTAACCAGACTGAGGGCCATATTTCTCTCTTAATTTCTGGTTCATTGGGTAATTGGGTTAGGTTAGTGACAAAGCCAAGGCTCCCAGATCTTATAGTGACCCTCAGTCTTACGTTGGAGAAACGCTGTTAATCTCTCCATCAACATAACCTCGTTCACCCTTTTTTTGATCATTTGCTTGGACGGGGGTAGTACCTTTCTCCAGGAGAACGCCACCGCACATCTTGCCGCTGTTAAAATAAAGGAGATCAATTTCCCAACTGGGTGGTCAATTTCCTCTAATGGTCTGCCGAGTAGGTAGGTCAATGGGTCAAGATGAATAGTAAGGTCGTGACCTCTTTTATTAAATTTTGTACTATAAGCCAATAATTCTGGATTCTTGGGCATGACCACCAAATGTGGGCCATGTCCCCTCTCTGTCCCCAGCCTCTCCAACATAAATCAGAGGCCAGATTTGTTTTAGTCTCGCTGGGTAAGATACCAGTGGAACAGGATTTTGTAAATATTTTCCTTTGTTGTGGTACATATTGAAGTTCCTGAGGCAGCATCCCAGATATCTTCCCAATCCTCTCTGTCTATAACAGTGTTCAATTCCGCAGCCCACTTGAGCATATCATCGTGTGATGAGGGGCCCGCTGCTATCTCCATTTCAGCATATTTTAGTTATTAGACCTTTTTGATGAGTGCCAACCTGGCACAGCATCTCAAAGTTTGTGAGGGGGAAATTCGAAATTTGCGGACATTTTTTGAAGGAAGTGCCGAATTTGGAGATACTTAAAGGTGTCCAGTTCTGGTGCCTCGTATTCGGCTCGTAGATTTTGGAAACTCAGTAATCTTCCATTGCTCAGAAAGTCGGCGATCACCCTGATCCTCTTCAAACTGTATTGTTCAAACTGCTTTGGTTCACATCCTGAGGGAAATTTCGGATTATTTATAATCGGGGTGAGCTGCGAACCAGTGGATGAGAGTTTAAACTTAGTTTTACATTTCAACCAGACTTCCCACGTGTGTCTCATTGCGCCTAGCTCCAATTTATGCGTTGTCTTATCACTCCTATCCATGGACCATAGGCAAGCTGGCAGAGAGGGCGTCTTAGCGTATTGGGATTCAATATCTACCCAGCAATGCTGACCTGGGTCTGCATTCCACACTACTGCTTGTCGCAGCTGGGCCGCTTGGTAGTATTTTAAAATGTCTGGTACGCCTAGGCCTCCTCTTCCTCTGGATGACAAGAGGATCGACCTAGCAACCCTTGGTCTTTTTCCCTGCCAAATAAAGTGAAACATTCTGTTTTGGATGTTTTTTAGTTCAGAGCCAGGGACATGGATCGGAAGTGTCTGGAAATAGTATAATAATCAGGGGAGTATGTTCATTTTTACCGATACCATTCTTCCGATCCACGAGATCTGGTAGCCTTCCCATTTGTCCAGATCTTTTTTTAATTTTCCCAAGCAGGGCTGGGTAATTATATCGATATAATGAGTGGTAGTCTCCGGATACATTTACTCCCAGATATTTAATATACAGTATGAGGAGCTCCACCTATAATTAAACTTTAGTTTAAGCAGTTTAGCTTCTGGCTCTGGTAAATTTAGGTTTAGGGCTTCCGATTTGTCATTGTTGATTTTGTATCCTGAGATAATGCCAAATTCTGATAATTCTTTATGTAAATTAGGAAGGGATGTCTGGGGACGAGTCAGAGTTAGTATTATATCATCTGTAAATAGCGAGATTTTATAATTTGTATATTGAAGTACTGTAAAGTAAAGTGTTAGCACTTTTAACTCCATAGTTGCAACAATGAGCAGGATTGACAATGCCACTCAATTCATGTCTTGTCACGTGTACAGTATGTACTCTTGGAACAACTGTTCCAGGTAGCATACTGCTATGGAAAGTGTGAGAAAGTGGTCTTTTTGGAGTCTCAGATTGCTGATCTGAAGAGGCAACTTGCAATATTGAGGGACATTGACAAACTTGAAAGGAGTTTAATGCTCACTGAGTAGGCCCTGGCTGGGACTAGTGGTGCAGAGGGTGGAGCTGTGAGTGAGGAACAGGTATTTAGCTGGGTAACAGTTAGAAGGGGAAGTAGGGGGGAAAGGAACAGGCAAGCCAGTTCTGAGTTGACCCATCCAAATAGATTTACCATATTGAGTGAAGATATTGGGAGTGTCAGGGCAGAAATGGCAAGGCAGGAGGAGACTGATTTCTCTTGCAGCCAGGGGAATAGTTTCTCCAGCACAGAGGGAACTTGAGATACTCAGAGACCTGGAAAGATTGTGGTGGCAGGGGACTCAAATATTAGGAAGATAGCAAGGGCAATTTGTTGCCATGACATAATAACATAGTTACATAGTTACATAGTAGATAAGGTTGAAAAAAGACCTGCGTCCATCAAGTTCAACCTATGCTAAATTTAGACGACAGGTGACCACATAAACTGAACAGTTTGTTGTCTACCCGGGGCTCAAGGATCAGGTAGACAGATTATTGGGGGGGGAGCTGGGACTGACCCTGTGGTCTTGATACATGTTGGTACCAATGACAGAGTTAGAGAAAGAAGGAGTGTCCTAAAAAAAAAATTCAGGGATCTAGGCCACAAGATTAAAGCAAGGACCTCCAAAGTAGTATTTTCTGAAATACTACCAGTGTCATGCACTACCCCAGGAGGACAGTTGTAGTTTAGGGAGGTCAATGCATGGCTAAGAAAGTGGTATATGGTAGGAAGGAGGGGTTGGGTTTTTTAGACACTGTGACTTTTCTGAGAGGTGCTATCTTTATGGTAGGGATGAATTGCACATAAATGAAGAGGGATCTTCTGTGCTAGTAGGGAGAATGTTAAAAGGTTAGAGGATATTTTAAACTAAAAAGGAGGGGGGTGGGACAAAGATAAATAACTAAATAGAATAGATGGGGAATAGCAAGTGTTCATGGAGGTAGAATGGGAGCAAGGTAGATTTTTGGAAGCATATTAAATACAGACAATACTAGAAAACTTCTAAAGACTAAATCAAATTGTAGAAAGTCAGGAGCAGATAAGATAATAGTACAGACTGAAAAAAACCTTAAATGCATGCTAATGCAAGAAGCCTGACAGATAAATTGAGTGAGCTTGAATTAGTAATTACAAGGGATCAGTATGATATCATAGGCATTACTGAAACATATATTTTTTTATTTATAAATTGTTTTACCAGGAAGTAATACATTGAGAGTTACCTCTCGTTTTCAAGTATGTCCTGGGCATAGACTTAAAATGACAAATAATACATGGTTACAAATACAGTTAGAACAGGGTATACATTATATACAATACATTGCATGCACAGTTAAAGAATATGTATATTATAGGCTTACGAAACAGTTAATTATTTTTTTATAAAATATTTTACCAGGAAGTAATACATTGAGTTAAGACAAATAATACATGGTTACAAATACAGTTACATAAATGAGCAGGTTATACATTATATACAAGACATTGCATGCACAGTTAAAGATAATAAATATTATGGGCGTATGAAACAGTTACAGACCAGATTAAAATGTGTGACAGCCTTAGATTTGAAAGAACTTAAACTGGTGGTGGATGTGAGAGTCTCTGGTAGGTTGTTCCAGTTTTGGGGTGCACAGTAAGAGAAGGAGGAACGTTCGGATACTTTGTTGAGCCTTGGGACCATGAACAGTCTTTTGGAGTCTGATCTCAGATGATAGGTGCTGCATGTGGTAGGGGTGAGGAGCTTGTTCAGGTAGCTGGGTAGCTTGCCCATAAAGAATTTGAAGGCAATACAGGAAAGGTGAACTTTGCGCCTAGACTCGAGTGATGACCAATCTAGTTCTTTGAGCATTTCGCAGTGATGTGTGTTATAGTTGCATTGGAGAACAAAACGACAAATTGAATTGTAGAGGGTGTCAAGTTTGCTAAGGTGGGTTTGAGGTGCCGAGCCATATACTATAGTCAATAATTGGCATTAGCATCTGCTGTACGATACGCTTTCTGACCAGGAGACTTAGGGAGGATTTTTTCCTGTAAAGTACCCCTAGTTTGGCATAGGTCTTGGTTGTCAGGGTATCAATGTGCATCCCGAATGTTAAGTGGGAATCAAACCACATGCCCAGGTATTTAAAACTAGTGACAGGGGTTAGGGTGGTGTTAGTGTTGGTTCTAATCGGGAGCTAAGTCGCTGGAAGCTTAAAAATATAGTCTTGGTCTCAAATACCATTGTTACAGTCTTGTCAGTGTTTAAAAACAGCAAACAAACAGTAGATGGCGCTCTAATACTATAAATTATTAAAGTGAAGGTGTATAATATGTGATATACAAAAATGCAACGTGATATTATATAAAATTAAACAAGTGCAAGTATGGGTACAATAAAATCACTCAAACCCTTAGATGGACTGTTTCAAGGTCCAGGAAACAGTATGCACAGGAAAAACCAGGGGAGCGGTTGTACCTTAAAATAAAAAC